>JAQQSO010007324.1:0-10711 GCA_028658305.1 Pachyuromys duprasi | reverse complement strand
TGGAAGAGGAGGAGGGGACTAAGAGCCCAAAGTGATCTCCATAAACATCAGGCAAGATTATTTATACCCAGTTGTTCTCAAAAATGACACCCCACCATCCTGAATTATAGCCCACTGCTGGAAAACAACATTTAGAAAGAAGGCTGGTCTCCAAGGCTGTCACATATCACATCCTCACACGGTGAGCCTGAACAGTTTGCTCTTAACACCGTAAATTCCTTCTTGGACTACTAGGACACAGAGACAATGATGCCAGAAGAAAAGGTGACTTCCAGAGGGGAACAAGGGAACATGAGTGTGGATTGGCCTGGACATAAAAGAGAGAAGCCTGCAAGCTAAGGATGGGACAAAGTTGGAATCTGAATGTCTACAAACACACCCAACTTGGGAAAATAAAACATGGGGAACTAACATAACCCTTTTAATGTTTGATGTATTAATCACTTTAACAAATTAGAAACTAATGTTTGTGTTGTTTGTTTTGAGTTTTATGTAGCCCAGGCTGGCCTTGAACTTACTACGTAGCTGAGGATGGTCTTGAAGTTTTATTCCTCCTGCCTCTGCCTTCTGAGTGCTGGGATTATAGGCATACACCACAATGTCTGCCTGATGTGACAGCAGGACTTCAGGAACATTGGTAAGTACTCTCCCGACTGAGATACACCCTTTCCCCTGAAGTCAGTGCTTCTCCACACACAGTGCGAGCCCATCTGTGTCAGTAAGCAGGTTTGGATATCCCTGTTTGTCATTAGAGGTTATCATCCTTTCCGTGTTGTAGTTGCTCCTGCTAGGCTGTCTGTGTCGCTGAGGTAACAGCAGCTGTGTCCTCTCTGCTGTCACCTCACAGGAAAAGCACAGACAGACCTGCACAGCTCTTCTAGGCTTAGCTGTCAATTTCCTTATGCTAAGTTGGTTTTGTGTGGCCAGTGGTAATAGCTAAAGAGCTTCTGAGATCCAATTAGAAAGAGGGGCAGGGCAGAGAGCTCTAACAGTGTGCAAAGGGCCCAACAAGAAAGCTGTTCTGGGCCATCAAGAAGGCCTTACACTAGAAGGCATAGTATTTTGAGCACAACCTTGCATTGCAAGGCTCGAGGGCAAGAAGAACTGATGCACTCGAATGCTGGCGTTGCTGCAAACCAACTTAAGAATAACCACGGCGGCTTGGTTTCTCAGCTCATAGCAAAGAGTTTGCATTTCCTAACTGTCAGACCATTGTCATGATGACCCATCACACAGAATGGGCAAGGGTCCTGGGATGAAGGTACACTAAAGTTCTCCCATGGTAGTGATTAGAATTGACAGTAATCTGTAACTGAGAAAACCATCTTGGAAGCTCAGAAGCCTTCTTCAGTCACACTTTCTCCAGTGATCAAGCTACCATGAATTAAGGCATCCATTCATCTATTCTGCATGATGTATTAGGCATATTTATTTTGCTTACGGAAGTACTCATGAGCGGACTCCGGTTGCACAGAGCAAGGATGGTTGAGTTTGCTAAGAAATTTCCAAATTGTTTCCCAACGCAGCATTCCCACTTGGAACATATAAGAATGATAGCTGTGTTTACATCATTAACAATTGGCACAACAAAAATCTCAAGTATTGTTATCATTATTACATATTAAACTATTACCCAACAGAAATCTTTACTGAGAGCCTGTCTAGTTTATCTTTCCTTCAAGTTTCACAAATTTCATGAAAGATTTACAAAGAAAATATTTGATATTGCAGATTATTGTGAACAGGTTAACTGGCCTGTTTTCATTATGGATTATCCTTACTTATTTCCAATAAAATTTGTCATATTGAATTTTTTACTATTAATAGTGTTGGATGTTGTGGTGGTTTGAGTGGGAATGGCCTCCAGAGGCTCATATATTTGAATGCTTGCTTATTAGGGAGTGGCACTACTTGCGAGGGATTAGGAGGGGTGGCCTGGTTGAAATAGGTGTGGCCTTCTTGGAGGAAGTATGGGGTTGGGCTTTGAGGTTTCAGAGGCTCAAGCCGAGTCCACTGGCTCTCTCTTTCTTCCTGCCGTCTTTGGATCTAGATGTAGAACTCTCGGCTACCGTATCTGTTTGCACGCTGCTATGCTCCCCACCCCGTCATGACAATGGACTAAACCTCTGAAACCGTAAGCAATGCCCAGTTAAACCCTTTCCTTTATAGGAGCTGCCTTGGTCATGGTGTCTCTTTACAGCAATACAACACTGACTAAGACAGAAGTGGTCAGTTCTCAATCAAAGTTTGTATCTATCTACCTACTTATATAGATAAACACCCCTTATATATGCATACCTGTCCATCCTTTTACTTTATTTCTATAGAAATTGACATATTTTATATGTATTTCATTAAATTTTGATGTACATATAGTACATATACTATAAAACCCACAGAAAAATTGGATTAATTTCATCCCCAAATTTTGTGTTAAAGTTGTTCATGCAATTTTACTACATTCATTGACAGTCTACCATCTTGTTTATTTTTCTTGTCTATTAGGAATTTATTTCTATTTCATTTCTTTCTATTTTTTTTTAAAGACAGGATCTCATTATGTAGAGCAGGCTGGCCTAAGCTCACAGAGATCTGCCTGCCTCTGCCTTCAGTGCTGGGATTAAAGCCAAGACCTTTCTTTTTACAAAAAAAGTAATATTCATCAAACTTTTGCAATAGCTCCTTATATATGGTTGTATTATCCACTCGGTGCTTATATGAGAGCTTAAAATAAGCATGGGAGACTTATTATAATACATTGTCTGTTAGCATCTTTACTGCCTTCAACAAGCAATGCAATTACAACAGTTTAACCGCCTTTTTTCTCCCATCCCAGGGCTCATACATCTCATTTCCATATGTTGCAAACCTCTAAGCATCTTGTTAGTGTTGTTTTAAAGCATCAATAGGATTGTGTTTGCCAGCACATTGGTTTCCTCATGCTCTTTCTGTTGTCCTGTGCATCCATCTGGAATCACTGTTGTTCAACCTGAAAATGTTCTTTTCATAGCTGACTATATTGGAGAGGAAACTTAAATCTCCTTATTTGACCACTAAACATCCTTATATCTCCTTTTTATTTTAAAAGCTTTGTTCCTTTACCTTATGTTACAACTGTTTGCTTGTATAAATTTATGTCCACCACATATGTGCAGGTGCCCATCAAGGCCAGAAGAGGATGAAGGAACCCCTAGAATTGGAGCTGCAGGTGGTTGTGAGCACAACTATGTAGGTGCTGTGAACTGAACCCAGGTCCTCTGCAAGAGTAAAAAGTGCTCTTAACCACTGAGCCTCTTCATTTCTGTAAACATTGTATTCACTTTGTCTTTCCTACTCTCTGTCCGTTCAGGCTTTCCATTTTCCTCTAGTTAGCATGTTTCTACCTGAAAAGTCAACCATCTGTCTTAAGCTTGCTCCTCTGAAACTTTTTTTTCTCGGAACATTTTATAGCCTTCTTCCTGGGTTTGAATTTCTATCGGTTTGGTTATCATGATCTCAGATGAGTTTTTCTTCATGTCTGATCTCACTGAGGCTCACTAAACTTGAAAGTGTGAGCTTTTTCTCATCTTCTCTGAAAGTCCCTCTGCCAACATCTTTTTAGATATTGCTTCTGCCCCAGGCTCTCCTCCTTATACCATGATGCCCAGACCCACTTATGCTACAGTTCTCACACATGACTTCTATGCTCTGTTCTATCCTCACTTTTCTTTTATATTTCATTTTTTTAATGTGTCTTTGAGATCACTATCTCTAACTGACCTTTCCATCTCAATGACTATCTTGTACATTATATTCATTGTTCAGACTAGAATACTCATATGATCTACTTTGCGGTATCTAAGGTACTATTCAGACTCTGTCTATTTTTCTCCATTTCTTTTTTCTTTTCTTTCTTTTCTTTTTTTTTGCCATTCAGAGTCCATTCTGAGAAAGGCTAGAACAGGGAGCTGAGTCCAGAGAAAGGAAACAAAATCCAAGTAGTCCTAAGGGATTGAAGGGGAGTGAAACCCATGTAAGCTGGCTGGATTCCAGAGCACACAGGAACATCAGTCATTCACTCAGTTTATAGAAGCAGAGAGATTCAGTGCATGAAACCCAAAGCTAGAGAAGGCAGCATAATAACCAGGCTGAAGTGACCTGAGGAAATTGTGAGTATGTGCTTGAGCCTTGCAGAAGATTGACACCCGAGGTGAAGACTGCAGGAGTGAAGGCTGAACTGCAGGGTGTGCTCATAGGTGCAGAGAGGGGATGCAGTGATGAGGGAACAAAATGAAGACAGAGCCTGGGGAGCTGCATGAGTGCAGACAGAGAAGGGAGGAAAAGCAGCATGCAGGAGGAAGAGAGAATGATGAGAGAAAAGCTAGAACTAAAGGAGTGCTCATGACAATAGGAAGAAGGGACCAACTCTAGATGTTGGGACCTGGAGCCAGCGGTGACTGAAAGGGCCAGCCATTTCCCAAGGCCACTACCAAATTTGTCAGGAGAAGACCCACACAGGTGGCAGTGCAGGGCCAGAATGCAGCAGTTACCCAACTACCCAGGGGGAAGAGAAGACAACAACTGCATTGGGCTGCCTCTGAGCTGCCTGGAGGCTGAGGTAGGAGAGAGAGGTAGACAGGTATAGAAGCAAAAGTACAGAGCACAGGTCGCCAACCACCAAAAAGCATGGCCACCTATATATTGTCTTTCACTGTAAATCCACTTAGGCTGGTACCGTCATCACCAGTGGGTGGATACAAGTATCTTCCTCAGGAAAAAAAGGAGAAAAACTATAATGCAGAACAAATAGTTCAGAGGAGGAAAACTATTAATATCATGTCACATCTGATGAACAGAATATGAAAATGTGTACCAAAGGTGATGATAGAGATTTTTTGAGCATCTTCTTTGTAAGGAGATGTCATAGATCCTAAAAAAGAGGAGAAATCAAGGGCCTACCCTTAGAGGACAACAATCTTCATTAATGATCAGTTGAAGCAAAGCCCACAGGGCGCTGCTTCTGAACTTGGCACTTAGTGATCCGTAAGTACCAAGCCCTTTTAACCACTCTCTCAAAGGGTCCTGGGCCCTCATCACATACACCAAACTTGTAGTAAAACAATACTGTGTGTTTAAATTTCTCTTAATATCTTACATTTTCCATGAAAACTTATGTTTTATCTGCATTTTCTGAATGTGTTCAGAAGTATAACATGGACAGGATGGAAAAAGAACATATTGGAGAAGGGAAATATATACTTGAAAACATATACTCTAAGAACATAAGAACAGTAAGTGTGTGTGTGTGTGTGTGTGTGTGTGTGTATGCATGTTTGTTTGCATGTAGGAGAAGCAGATATCAGTCTTGGATGTTGTTCTTTAGGTACTGGTCATCTTGTTTTCTTGAGATAGGCTTTCTTACTGGCCTGTACCTCATTGATTTAGCCAGGCTTGGTGGAATACAAATGATGGTATGGGAGAATCACATGAAAAGGAGGCAGAGAACAGAGATGTCACACTAATAACACCCCCACCAGGGATCTGCCATGATCCACCATCATGAGTATCATCACACCAGCTTTTAGGCTGAGCTCTGGGCAAGACTGGAGAATGAAGAACACATGACTCCCTCCTCTTGGGATAAAAAGTTCAGTTGGGAAGCAGAAATTTGAGCAAGATACAAATAGGAAAAGGAAAGGTGAGGTAGAGTGTGAGACGTCAAAGAAAGAGCAATCAGAGCAATGGACCAGGAACTGGGAAGCCATCTGCTTCAGTGAGACAGTGGGGAAGGGGAGAAGGGGTTGGGCCAAGAATTTAAGACTCTTACACCATGTATAGGTAGGACGATGATAGACAGATTTGCAGGCAAGGTTAGAGACCGACTCATGTAGAGACATAGTCCAGTGTTCTTCTGAACCAAAGGCAAAGTACAAGGTAAGAATCAGGCATGGAAGAGGAGACTACCAACCTTTTACTGAGTAGCTGCATGTGGATGAGTCTTAGAACTGTGACAGGAAAGGCAGAGGAAGAGCATAGAGAGATGAAGAAACAATCTAAAGAGCATGTGGAAAGGAGTCAGGGTGGTTCCTAGAAAAGAGACCTAATTCCCAGGAGAGGACAAACAGCAAGTATCTGGGGTTCCTTGTGGCATGACATAGCTTGAGCTGGCTGTGAAGGGAGATCAAGGCATAAGAACTACAGCAGAGTAAGCCTTGGGCTGCAGGACAGATGGCAGCTGCTGTGTGGAACATCACTTCATGGGGCCCTGCATTACAGAACTCTGTTTCTCATTGGGGACAAATTTGGGGACCAGCATCCATTCATAAATAGGACATGACTGAATCAACTGAGAGAGACATCATGGGCATTTTAAGGGAAAATATTTTTCCAAGAGCCCATGGCTTCTATGTCCAATGATATTCTTTTTCACACCTCCTCAAAACCAGTTCCCAAATATCACTTGCCTACTCTTAAACCATCAGTGCCTTTCAATTGCCTTCTAAATGAAATTCTAACTCCACAGCATGGTGTGCAAAACCATGTTTCATTTGAAAATGCCTCACTGACTTGGAACTCAAGTACTGGTAGTATCTTATTTATAGCAGGAATAATAATCATTTATTTGTAATAGCCAGAATCTAGAAACAACCTAGATGTCTCTCAACTGAAGAATGGATACAGAAATTGTGGCACTTTACACATAGAATACTAGTAAGCTATTAAAAACAAGAAAATCCTGAAATCTGCAGGCAAATGGATGGAACTAGAAAAGATCATCTTGAGTGAGGTAACCCAGACACAGAAAGACAAGTGTGGTATACACTCATTTATAAGCAGATTTTAGCCATATAATATAGGATAGCCATACTAAAAGCTACAGACCTAAGGAAGCTAAACAACAAGGAGGACTATAGGGAGGATGCTTAAATGTCATTCAGAATGGCAAACAAGATAGACACGGGAAGTGGTGAAAGAGAGGAAACAGGATGGGAGTCTACTATAGAGGGGCCTCTGAAGGGTTCCACCTGACAGGGGATCAAAGCAGATGCTGAGACTCACAGCCAAACTTTGAGCAGAGTTCAGGAGTCTTATAGAAGAAGGAGGGATAGAAGGACATGGAGGGGACAGGAGACCCACAAGGAGACCAACAAAGCTTAAAAACTTGAACCCAGGGGATCTTACAGAGACTGATGCACAAACCAAGGACTATGCATGGAGAGGCCTAGATCCCAATTGGTGACTTAGTCTCCATATGGGTACCCGAGTAAGGGGAGCAGGGGCTGCCTCTGTCATGAACTTGACTGCCTGCTCTTTGATCACTTGCCCCTGGAGATGTGTCCTGACAAGGCCACAGAGGAAGAGGATCCAGGCAGTCCTGATAAGACTTGATAAGCTATGGGCAGATGGCAGAGAAGGAGAACCCCCCCCCCCTTTCAGTAGACTAAGGGGAGGGGACAGGGGGAAAGAGGGAGGGAGGGTGGGACCGGGAGGAGTTGAGGGAGAGAGCTTCAATCAAGATATAGAATGAATAAATTGAAGAAAAAAAGAAAAACAATCACTTATAAAAATAAACAGAGGGCTGAAGAAAGCTTAGAGAATAAAGTGCTGCCTTGGAAGAATTAGGAATCCCCAGAATCCATATTTAAAAAAAGTCAAGTATGGTGACAATCATAGTGCTGAGGAAACAGAGGTAGGATAATCCCTGAGGTTCACTGGTTAGCCAGCTTATTCCAGCTGGCAAGCTCCAGGCCAGTGAGGGATTCCGTCTCTACAATAACAGCAAAATATGCTGTCCATGACCAAAAAATGACACCTGAGCTAAATTCTCTGACTTTGTATGAACACACACACACACACACACACACCTATACACACATACATATATCCCCATATACATAGGCAACACCAAAATAAAAATAATAAACAAGTAGAGTGTTACAGCTTGCCACACAGAGCACAACTCACACGGAGCCTGCAGCAACCCTTGCTGCCTGGGGAGCAGAGAGAGCAGGGCTCTGTGGCTGCATCTCACTGCACAGAAGCAGGGATGGGTAACTGAATGTCCTCATTCGAACCAGCAACAGAGAGCAGGGGAATTCTGGAGCCCTTACTCCAGTCTGAGCTGCTTCAAATAAAACAGCTAAATTAATTTGTTGTCACAGCTCTAGGAATTTCTTGCAAGCAGTTGCCTCTGAGGTTAATGAGTGTAATCGGCCAATTCCATGTGAGCTGACATTTGGAGAATTTGAAAATATGGACTTTTTGTTGTTGTTGCTGGTAAGGTTTCATTGAAAAAATAAAAATGTATACGTGTTATCTTTTGTGGACCTAACTAAAGGCATGCCTTTTCACCACTTCTGGACGTTTATTTTATAGGAAGACATCTTTAAAGTGTCTCCAACTCATTTCCTGTCTTGCCAGCTTTGTCTGCCAGCCTTTTCCTCATCATGCCTACTGGAGCCAAAGGCTTGCCTCTGGTTCCTGCCTATCGCTAGTATTTGATGTCTTTTGTGTCTGCAGAGTACCTTCCCCTCTGTCCCCACAGTTGGCTTCTCTTAACCCCATCTGGCCAGCTGGATAATGTGCCATGAAAGTCAGAATATGCTCTGCATTTTGTCCCGAAAACTCCAGGATATCTAGAGTGGGCTCCTAATCTGGGCATTTCCCGTGGCAGCTTCTAGACTGAACCAGGCTGGGCTCAGCACCTGCCAACAAAACTGCAGGCTGGAAATGCAGCTTCCGGGACTCCATGGGGGTGAACCTCAAAACACTGTCCCTCCCTCCTCCTTTAAGCACAGGGGTCTAGAGAACTGAGGTTCCTACTTTGCCAAGCAGCCAAGACATGAAGACAACAGGATAGACAGGTATTGGTGCCACTGTACATGATGACCCACACACCATCAGGCAGAGTCCGGTGGACTCCCAGAGAGGTGATGCATTCCTACACAGTCCACTTCCAGTTCTGCCGGTGTCAAAGAACACTGAAACCAGCCCTGACAAACAAGCACACTCTATCAGTTGAATCTGCAGGACCAAAAAATGATGTGCCCCAATGGTGTTGTTTTGAACTACAAAGGAAGGTGCTGGATTTCAATGGCACTCTGACAAAATTATCTTCCCAGAGTGCCCTTTAGTTCTTGCATATTTTTTTTGCATTGTGGGGTGAGCTATCTCCAAGGTCCTGTCTGAGCAAGCAGCACGGTAGTTCTGAAATGCCAACTGAATAAACACACTGAAAGAACTTGGTAAAAAACACTGGGTCATCTTCAGGTGGCATGTTTCCCCCTTAAACATTTTCATAATGAAACTCTACTGACTGCAACCTGGTTGCTAGGCAGGGCCAACTCCCCAAGAAGCTGAGCTGGTTTTCTATCACTTGACTGCAGAGCTCAAAGGCTTCCCATCCTCTGCCATTCCCTGAGTTGTACTGTGTCAGGTTTGCAAGGTTGTCCATGGACAGACATGCCCGAGGAGGTGTTGTTAACATCTATTAGGTGGGAAATATAAATAAACTATTACTGGTCCCATCTTCTAAACACAATCATGACAGACAAAGGCATTTTAAGAGATATGCAGTGCACTTCATTAGTATCATTTGTGTGTTTAAGAAAAATCTGTAAGAATGTTGAGTCTGTAGACACTGATATGCAGCTGCTTCTGAGATTAATATCACCCAGGTAGGTTGTGTGCAGCTGAGGTTTGGGGAAGACTAAAGAAAAGGTTCCCATCTATGTGGTTTTATGGACGGCATCATCCATGCTAGGTTTTCCCCATGCTCCACCCAGGAAAGGCTCCCCCTGATCTCATGCTTTATAAGTGAGTCCAATAAATGCACTGGTTCTCCAGGAGCTTTGATTGAATCCAATTTTGTTTTGTTATTGGGACCTTACAGGGGGAAATAGATGTTCAGCAGTTGTCCCATGGAGAAAAATTCTGCTAGGTAAGGTCAAGGAACTTCTCCCACTGAGACAAGTAATCCTTGCTGCCATGACCCAGAGCCCTGGCCTCCTTAGCTCTGGTTCTCACTGGCTCTGTTTTGAGTTCGTGACCAAGCCTTTAAATTATGTGCTGGGGGAAATTAGTGGGTCAAGCAGAAGGAAGACCCTTATAATTCTGCTGAGGGAAAATGGTGAGAAATTGGTTATGCCAGCTCAATAAAGTCTGCCTGTATGCCTCTTTTAGAAAAGGGTCAAATTAATTTCAAGTAATTAGCAGAAAGGCAGTGCTGAGGCCCAGGTCAGCATGGAAGAATGCCAAGTGCCAGAACCAGGTCAAATGCTGAGCTAACTTTGACAAACAGCTTGTTCAGGGGAAGAACTTAATGACTGTGTTTGGGTCTCAAAAATGGATAGCTGAAAACAGACCTCTACACACATACAGCAAAACAAAACTGAACACATCTATAAATGGTTTGCATCAGCCACGACCTAGCATTTGGGATTTTATATTTTAAAATCTATCAAGAATATATACAGGCGTGGTCTCTCTCTCTCTCTCACACACACACATAGATACACACACACATCTCTAGGACACAGAAACCAACTAAAATAAATTTTAATGGCCAAAGCAAAATCAATTTGATCAATGAAATAAACCAGAGTATTGGATTACAATCTGAAGTACATGACAAATATCTGTGAAATCCACATTGTCATAAACAAATGGTCAAATTTGCAGAAAAATGAAAATAGATCCATATTTATCACCCTGCACAAAGCTAAAGTCCAAG
>JAQQSO010007323.1:0-10712 GCA_028658305.1 Pachyuromys duprasi | reverse complement strand
GTACAACCACTCTGGAAATCAATTTGGTGCTTTCTTAGACAATTAGGAATAGTGATTCCTCAAGACCCAGCTATACCCCTCTTAGGTATATATCCAAAAGATACTCAAGTACACAACAAGGACATTTGCTCAACCATGTTTGTAGCAGCTTTATTTGTAATAGCCAGAACCTGGAAACAACCCATATGTCCCTCAATTGAGGAATGGATACAGAAATTGTGGTACTTTTGCACAATGGAATACTACTCAGCAATTAAAAAGGAGGAAATCATGAAATTCACAGGGAAATGGTGAGACCTGGAAATGATCATCCTGAGTGAGGTATACCAAAAGCAGAAAGAAACATATGGTATATACTCACTTACATAGACCTATAGGGTAAGAAGGTCATGCTGAAATCTATACACCTAGGGAAGATATACAAGAAGGAGGACCCATGTTGGCATGATCAATGCTCGTTTAGATGAACAAACGGGATAGACATTGAATGGAAGATAAAATAAGCAACAGGACAGGAGCATACCAAAGAGTGCCTCTGAAAGAATCGATATAGCAATGTATCAAAGCAGATATTAAGACTCACAACCAAGCCTTCGGTAGAGGGCTGGGAATAATAATGAAAATAGGGGAAGTAAGTAAGACTTGGGAAGAACAAAATCTCCACAAAGACCAAATTGAGCAGGCCAAAGGGGTCTTTTATGAGACAGTTTCTCCAACCAAGGACCATGTATGGATATGGCCTAGAACCCCCGCTCAGATGTGGCCCATGGTAGCTCGGTGTCCAACTGAAGACCCTAGTAAGGGAACAGGGACTGTTTCTGTAATGAACTCAATGGCTGGCTCTTTGACTCTCCCCTATACATGCCAGGGAGTAACAGCCTGGCTAGATCCCAGAAGAGGACACTGCAGCCAGCCCTCAGGAGACAAGATGAACTGGGGTCAGATGGAAGGGGAGGAGGTCCTCCCTCACCAGTGGACTTGGAGGGGGTGAGGAGGAGATGAGGGAGGAATGGGGAGAGTGGGAGGGAATGAGGGAGGGGGCTACGCCTGGGATGCAAAGTACCTAACCTGTGATTAATATAAAAATAAATAAATTACATTTAAAAAAAAGAAACACTTGGTATATACTCACTTACATAGACCTATAGGATAGGATGGATATGCTGAAATCTATACACCTAGGGAAGATAAGCAAGAAGGAGGACTGAGGGTGGGATGATCAATCATTGGTTAGATGGACAAATGGGATGGACATTGAATGTAGGAGAAAACAAGCAACAGGACAGGAGCCTACCACAGAGGGCTTCTGAAAGATTCTACCTAGCAATGTATCAAAGCAGATATTAAGACTCACTACCAAACCTTTCCCAGAGTGCAGGGAATCATATGAAAAAAGGGGGAGTTAGTAAGACTTGGCTAGGACAAGAGCTCCAAAAAGACCAAATAGATCAGGGCACAGGGGTCTTCTATGAGACTGATTCTCCAACCAAGGACCATGTATGGATATAAACTAGAACCCTGGCTAGTATGTGGCCCATGGTAGCTCAGTATCCAAGTGGGTACCCTAGTAAGGGGAACAGGGACTATTTCTGTCATGAACTCAAGGCTGGCTTGTCAACCATTCCCTCCACCCCACCCCAAGAGAGAAGGAGCCTAGCTAGATCCCAGAAGAGGACATTGCAGCCAGCCCCGAAGAGACATGATAAGCTAGGGTCAGATGGAAAGGGGGAGGTCCTCCCCTATCAGTGGACTTGGAGGGGGGCAGAGAGAAGATGAGGGAGAGATGGGGAGAGTGGGCAGGAATGAGAGAGGGGGCTACAGCCGGGATACAAAGTATATAACCTGTGATTAATATAAAAATAATAAATTACTTAAAAAAAAGAAAACTCACCTAAAGGAGAAAAAGAAAAAAAAAAAAGAGAGAGAAGAAGATGGAAAGATCTTCCGTGCTCATTTATTGATAGGATCAACATAGTGAAAATGGCCATTCTGCCAAAAGCAATCTACAGATTCAATGCAATTCCCATCAAAATAACAACACAATTCTTTATAGACCATGAGAGAAAAATTATCAACTTCATATGGCAAAACAAAAAAACCCTTCCAAAATGATTCTGTACAACAACAGATCATCTGGAGGCATCTCCATCTGTAAGGATGGAAAATTTTAACTTGGCCCTAATCATGGGAACTAACCATGGAAACTGAGACTTGTGAGCTTTAATCATTACCAAACCCGGATCTGATACAAAACTTTTCTGAGAGACACCCTTCTGTAGTTATGGATACCATCTCTAACCATCCCCTCGTCACCACACCTGGACACAGAAAATCACAGACTGCCTAGTTAGGAAAGTCCCTTACCCCTAGACCCCCTCCTTTTTTGTAGTTTTGCCTTTATAAACTCTGTGATTCCGTTGCTGGGTGCTCTGCATCACCCCCTTGCATGGGAACTGTGTGCAGAGCCCCGGCATGCTGGCTACTAAGTAAACCTCTTGCTGTTTGCATCAAGCTCTGTTTTTGTGGGTTATTGGGGTCTGACATCTATCCTGAGGAACAGAGGGTCTCCCCACGCGGGAGTACAACACATCCCTGATCTCAAACTGTACTACAGAGCAACAGTAATAAAAACTGCATAGTATTGGCATAGAAACAGAAAGGAGGATCAATGGAACCTAATAGAAGACCCAGAAATAAACCTACACACCTACGAATACTTGATTTTTGACAAAGAAGCCAACACCATTCAATGGAAAAAAGACAGCATCTTCAACAAATGGTGCTGGTCCAACTGGATGTCTACATGCAGAAAATGAAAATAGATCCATATTTATCACCTTGCACAAACTAAAGTTCAAGTGATCAAAGACCTCAACATAATACCAGATACACTAAATTGGTTAGAAGAAAAAGTGGGGAAGAGTCTAGAACTCATTGACACAGGTGACAACTTCCTGAACAGAACACCAACAGCACAGGCTCTAAGAGCAACAATCAATAAATGGAACCTCATGAAACTGAGAAGCTTCTGTAAAGCAAAAGTCACTGTTGTCAGAACAAAACAACAGCCTATAGACTGGGAAAGGATCTTCACCAACCCTATATCTGACAAAGGGCTGATATCCAGAATATATAAAGAACTCAATAAGTTAAAAAGCATTAAAACAAGCAATCCAATTAAAAACAGGGGTACATAGCTAAACAGAGAACTCTCAGTAGAAGAATACAGAACGGGAGAGAAACATTAAAGAAATGCTCAAAATCCTTAGCCATCAGAGAGATGGAAATCAAAATGACCCTAGATTTCACCTGACACCATCAGAATGGCTAAGATCAAAAATTCAAGTGGCAACACATGCTGGAGAGGATATGGAGAAAGGGGAACTCTCCTCCATTGCTGGTGTGAATGCAAACTTGTACAACCACTCTGGAAATCAATCTGGCTCTTTCTCAGACAATTAGGAATAGTGATTCCTCAATACCCAGCTATACCACTCTTAGGCATATATCCAAAAGATGCTCAAGTACACAACAAGGACATTTGCTCAACCATGTTTGTAGCAGCTTTGTTTGTAATAGCCAGAACCTGGAAACAACCCAGATGTCCATCAACGGAGGAATGGATACAGAAATTGTGGTATTTTTACACAGTGGAATACTATTCAGCAATTAAAAACGAGGAAATCATGAAATTTGCAGGCAAATGGTAGGATCTAGAAAATATCATTCTCAGTGAGGTATCCCAGAAACAGAAAGACACACATGGTATATACTCACTTATTGAGACCCATATGATATGATAAACATAATGAAATCTATATACCTGAAGAAGATAAACAAGAAAGAGCACCCAGGTAAGATGATCAATCCTCACTTAGAAAGACAAATGGGATGGACATACAGATGTAGGAAAAAACAAATAACAGGACAGGAGCCTACTGCAGAGGGCCTCTGAAAGACCACCTAGCAGTGTATCAAAGCAGATACTAAGACTCATAACCAAACCTTTGGCAGAGTGCAGGGAATCGAATGAAAGAATGGGGAGTTAATATGACCTGGAGAGAAGAGGAGCTCCACAAGGACCAAATATATCTGGACACAGGGGTCTTTTATGAGACTGATTCTCCAACCAAGGACCATGTATGGAAATAACCTATAACCTCTGCTCGGACGTAGCTCATGGTAGCTCAGTATCCAAGTGGGTAGCCTATTATGGGGAATAGGGACTATCTCTGACGTGAATTCATTAGTGGACTCTTTGACCTCCCTCCTCCCCCAGGGAGGAGCAACCCTGCCAGGCCACAGAGGAGCACTTTGCAGCCAGTTCTGAAGATACCTGATAAACTAGGGTCAGATGAGAGGGGAGGAGTCCTCCCCTATCAGTGGACTTGGAAAGGGGCAGGGAGGAGATGAGGGAGGGATGAAGGGATTGGGAAGGAATGAGAGATCAGGATACAGCCTGGATATAAAGTTAATAAACTGTAACTAATGTTTAGATAGATAGATAGATAGATAGATAGATAGATAGATAGATAGATAGATAGATAGATAGATATTGTAGCTTTCTATACATGGACACAGACTTTCTCCCCACTTGGCCAAACTGCTATTGATTTCTTTTGTTAGATTTTTATAGTTTATCTCAGATCTGGTATTAAAACTGTGTTTTGTTAAATGTTTACAAATCTCATTTTGGATTCATTTGCATATTTTTAATTTTTAAGTAAATGTCTGTTATTTTTATTTACAAGCTGTTATTCATTGTAGGTGTCTAGGAATCCGTTAAATTTATTTGTTAGCCTATGTCTGGTAGGTGTGCTGTAATCACCAGCTAGTCTCAGGGACTATTTTGTTGATTCTTTGGCATTTTTTACATTAACAATAATCTCTATGTATCAGATAATTTTTTCTGTCTAATTAATAGAGATTTTTGTTGTTGTTATTGTGGCATTAACCAGGATTTAAACACGGTGTTTTCTAATAAGAGGGCACATTTCTACCTTGTTTCTGATTTTATGGTGAATGCTTTTAGAAAACTAAGGAGTTTCTATGCACAGTACAAAAAAACAAGATTTTTCTCTCTATGTAAAAGCAAGACTTTTACTTGTTTCTTATTACCGAGTATGATCAGCTGAATCATGGCTGGGATCCCAGGGAGCAGTGAGGGAATGAATAAGGCGCATGTGCAAAAAAAAAAAAAAAAAAAGCCAGGGTCAGGTGTTACGTGAGCATTTTAATGGAACAGCACCAAATACTGTAAAACTGGAGCCTTGGTATGTGTATTATGTGCAGCAGAAGGGAGGAAGGTAGCTTGGTAGATCTCAGTAAACGAGCAGTCTCAGGCTGCAAACATCCTAGGGAGGATGCTACAGTTCCTAGATTTTGCACACACTACTAACATTCACACTTGGACTGGAAGACTTGGTCATCCCTCTAAACCTCACAATGTGCAGGTAAGGGGGTTTATGTATTTATGGGAATTCCCATTGGTCTGAGACATTGGTCCTTAATATGGCTATGCTCATGTCAACTACATACATTGACTCAGGACTTCAACCACTCACTCTTTACACATGGGTTCAAGCCTTTCTCTCATCCCCACATATATTACCATAATTGTCAACTAAACATTTTTAATGTAATTTATTTATTTTTATATCAATCACAGGCTAGGTACTTTTTTAAATTAAGGAATTTCTTTTAATGCCTAGTTTTTGTGGTTCTGTTTTTATTTTTGCTTGCTTGTGTATGTGCGTGGTGTACATACATGTGTGTAGGCATGTTCATATATGTGTATGTATGTTGTGGAGGCCAGAGATTGATGTGGTGTTTCTTTTTTGATTGCTCTCCGCTTCATTTACTGAGTCAGAATCTCTCACTGAACCTGGACCTCATGGATTCAGTTAGTCCAGCTGGCTGGCTAGCCACTGGTTTGCATTGTCTCTACTTCCTGTGATAGTAAGTTAAAATCAGGCCACTACACCAAGCCAGCCTTTACATTGGTGTTGGAGATCCAAGTCCAGTCCCATTGCTTTTATGACAAGCTCTTTATCCACTCATTCATCTCCCTAGCCCTTGCAGTATTAGATGGCTTTATAAACCCTTTATGTAGTCAGATGATTTTTTTTTATTTTTTTGTATATATGAGTTACATACATTGACTTATTTACTAGCCTTACATATCTAAAAAGATAAATCCATGGATGCAGTATATAATTATTTTGTAAATTGGATTTTATTTGCTAATAAATTGTTAAATATTTTTAAAGATGTTGGCATTCAAAAGGCATAAGTCTCTAGTTCTTCTGCTTGTAAAATTTGTCTCTCTTACTAATGGAATACAGTTTAAACCCACAGCCTGACTCCAGAACCTATCTTATTATCCCCATATTTTATTGTCAGGATACTTTCAACACATGTTTCTATCATGAACTACTAATGGTAGATGTTGTTATACATATTGTTATATGGCTGATATAACAGATACACACACATGTATATCAGAAGAAAGATAATTCAGGCAAAAAACAAGCAAGTTTGCTTTATTTATCTAATAAGCACGGTGTCTCCTTACAAGATATTGGAGAAATAAACTAGGTATGAGTTATAAAGTGTAGTCATAGTACTTAACAATGTCACAAACACATATTCTTGAGTCAACAGTCAAGTCACAATTGAGTTTACTTATACACCCCAAATTTTCTACAAAATATACTTCTAACACCAGACAGCAACAAACTAAATGTATTGATATTCAACAAATATTTTAATTGAATATATAATATTTTAAACAATACTCCTACAACTTGCTTTATTTTTATTATAGCTAAAATCATGTTACACTTAAGGATGGTGATGGCCAAAAGAGAACTAAAATCATTTTGTTTTAGATTTTTAATAATATAAAAGTAATAAAAAGTCATCACATTTTCATGATGCAATACCTATACATGAATTTTGATCATTCTTGTAAATACCAAAGAAGCTATATATTTTTAAATAGACATGAATATCATTTAGGAGGCTTTACTCTATCATATTAACCATTCAGGAGTTCCATTTCTAGATTATTTCATTGAGATAGCTACAGGGCATAGAAATCTTTCAAGTGCCATAGATAAAAATACTAATGCTTCCTGAGTGATCACACCATAATACATTTCCTCAGGTAACAGCATCCATGATTGTTGAAATCTATATATGATGGTTTTACTGAGACAAGGGAAAGGACCTCTAAAGCCCCATCTTACTCTTTTATAAAGGCACAAAGCATCATATCTGTGACTTCTGTAGAATTTCAACTTGAGTCTATGTTCCTGTTTTATTGTACAGGAAAATGTTTTGCTCATGGAGCTGCTTTTGAGCTCATACTCTGTGGGTTGAGTTGAAGAAATGTTTGAACAATAGTTAACCAACTGTGTCCACCCTGAAGCCCATCACAATCCATGAATTAAGAATGTTTCTTACATTTTAAATGCTTTAAGGGAAATTATGAGTGGTAAATTGTGCATAGCACATTATGCCTGGCTCTGATGGAAAAAGTCTGTGAACCCTACTCTAAAGGAGTCCTACCTGGTAAAACTTTCTATGAGGATGAAAGCACCCTGTATCTCTCCTCTTCAATAGGGTAGTCACAAAGCAAATGCGACTACACAGTTTTTAAAATGTGCTATACGCAAATGAGAAAATATGTTTCTTTAATTTTATTAATTTATTTATGTAAGGGTTTGCCTATGTGACATGGATGCTTAGTGCTTGCAAAGGTCAAATAAGGGTGCCGGATCCTCTGGAACTTGGGTTACAAACAGGTGTGAGCGAACGTGAGAGTGCTAGGAATCAAACCTGGATTCCCTGGAAGAATAGCCAGTGCTTTCAACTGCTGAGTAATCTCTCTGGCCCTAGAAATAGATTTTTAAGGTGATAAATAGTTTATTCCAGATCCAAATGTGAATGACCATAGGCCAGAAACACAAATTCTGATTACTCCAAAGTACATGATCCAATGTAGTACAGGTTTGATGAGGTTTTACAGTAAAAAAGCAAAGAAAGTTGTAACTTGGAGCACTTTTCAATCATAAAGTCTGATGATTGGCCATCAGGGAGTACTTAAATAAAGTTCCTGGAAAGAACTGAACCTTATACTGAACCTTCAACAAGGTCTAGAGTCCAACTGTAATTTATACTGGGCTATCTTTAGCTTCCTTAATACTCACTCCTTACCCACCGCATTATCTGACCTAATATCCTCATAACTATCAGGTAAGATCTTTGGAATGTATTAATAGAGAGCTAGCTTCTACCATCTGAAGAGCTAAGAATATCATCAGATAGCATCTGAGGCCTTATAGCGGAGTTTTTTCTACTTTGCTTTACCCCACATATTTAATGATTTTTATCAATGAATTTGAAAATGTAACACATTTTAATGACATATAATTTTAATTATTTGAACTTAATGCCACCACATGTGTCCAGTAGGTTCCTTCCACACTGGGCAAAGCGTCTCTATGGCCTCATTTCTCCTCTCCCGATAGTTCTGAACCATTACATGGCAGAGACACTGTTACCCAGGTTACCCTCATCTGTGGGTTAGCCTTACTCCTCCAAACTAGTTCCCTTTCCTGCCAACTCTTGTTTCTTCTAATTCCATCTCATTTACTTCTTTCTAATGTGTCCTCAACACCATGCTTTCTCATTTGTCTTGTGTTTTAATTGGAAAGTCAACGTTAGGGCTCTGTAGATGGAAATATTCCAAGAGAAAAATGTATTGCAACAACATCGTGGTGATGGAAATTAGGTTTTTTTAAGGAGAAAGTTATTTCTTACTTGATTCAAGTATGCAGACATCAAACAATCCATAATGCATTGTGAGTTGACCACCATTTACATGTTTGTGGAAATCTGAGTTCCAAATACTCATCTTTAAATTGTAAATAAAACCTTCTGTATGTTATGTATAGCAAAATGATAAAGAAATTCTTATTAATTGGGAGGGGTGAATACTTCACTAAGTAAATACTCTACTTGTTGCAAAAGAATAAAGCATAATTTTAAAAGAAAAAATAGGAGGAGGGGGAGAAAGGATTTGAGCAAAAGGAGGAGGAAGAAGAATTATTTCTGTGATTTGTTTTTTCATATATATATTTTTATTATTATTATTAGTTACATTTTATTAACTCTGTATCCCAGCTATATCCTGCTCCCTCATTCCCTCCCAACCCCACCCTCTCTCCCTCATCTCCTCTCTGCCCCTTTCCAAATCCACTGATAGGGGAGGACCTCCTCCCCTTTCATCTGACCCTGGCTTATCAGGTCTCTTCAGGAATGGCTGCAAAGTCTCCCTCTGTGGCCTAGGAGGGCTGTTCCTCCCTTGCAGGGTGGAGAGGTCAAAGAGCCTGACATTGAGTTCATATCAGAAATAGTCACCGTTCCCCTTACTAGGGTAACCACTTGGATACTCAGTATTTCTGTGATTTGGATCTAAGTAGAAACAAGAACTTACTTCCCAAATGAATCCCAAGAATCCCGAATGATGGTGGCAGCAGAGGCTGACAGGCAAACCATGAAGACACAGTTGAGCAGAAAAACTTTACTAGAAAGTAAATAGGAACCAAGTCAGTAACATAAGCTGACTGGGACCACATATACGGTTTTGTGAGTTGTGCAGTACCAGAAACCAAATGTGTTTTCTGTTTTCTTCCATCTGAGATAAGCAAGGATTTATTCTTCTAGGAGGTCTTTTTTGAATTCCACAAGGAAAAATGGTCTTAATAAGTGACACTCTGTATGTTAGTTCCATTACAGAGCATCACATTCTGTTGGTGTTGTCTGCCTTCTGTTACGGAGAGGAGTCACGTTTTTCTAATGCATGAACTTCAATAACTTCCACATTTACGGTGTGTAGTTACTACTCTATGACTGTTAGACACATGAAGGTTACCATAGCAACAAATGAAAGTCCTTTAATTATATATGGTAAGAACTTATAACCTTAGCCAATATTTGAATCCTAATTTCAGTCAAATAATTTAAGAAGCTGGGCTTGGTTTTTAAAACTGTTCAACATACTATCAAAAAACAGGTTAAGTCATATTTTCCTACACATTTAAGACTCTAAACTCAAAATAATATGAGGAATGATGCTCCTTTTAGTGAACCAGCAAAATACATTAGTCTTTTTATGTACATATTAATTTATTTATTATTTTTATTTTATTTTTAGTTACATTTTATTAACTCTGTATCTCAGCAGTATCCCATTCCCTCATTCCCTCCCAATCCCATTCTCCCTCCCTCATCTCCTCTCTGCCCTTTCCAAGTCCACTGATAGGGGAGGACCTCCTCCCCTTTCATCTGACCCTGGTTTAACAGGTATCTTCAGGACAGGCTCCAAAGACTTCCTCTGTGACCTAGAAGGGCTGCTCCTCCCTGGGGGAGGAGGGAGGTCAAAGAGCCCGCCATTGAGTTCATGTCATAAATAGTCCCTCTTCCCCTTACTATGGAACCCAAAAGGATACTGAGCTGCCATGGGCTATATGCCAGCAGAGGTTCTAGGTTATATCCATACATGGTCCTTGGTTGGAGAAACAGTCTCATAAAAGACCCCTGTGCCCAGATATATTTGGTCCTTGTGGAGCTCCTATCTTCTCCAGATCATATTAACTCCCCATTCTTTCATTCGATTCCCTGCACTCTGCCAAAGGTTTGGTTAT
>JAQQSO010007322.1:0-10713 GCA_028658305.1 Pachyuromys duprasi | reverse complement strand
TGTCTTTATTTATGTCCACACACTCTTGTATTACAGCTGCTTTTTGTTTGCTTTTGTTGTTTGTTCTTGTTTTGGTTTTTGAGATAGGGTTTCTCTGTGTGTTCCTTTGGCTGTCCTGGAACTACATCTGTAGAGCAGGCTGGCCTCAAACTCACAGAGATCCTCCTGACTCTGCCTCAGCTGAGACAGTGCTGGGATTATATCTAAAGTAAAATTGGTGCACTGCTTTAATTCCAGCACTCTTGAGGCAGAGGCAGGAGGATCTCTGTGAGTTTAAGGCTAGCCTGATCTACATAGTGAATCCCCGGACAGCCAGAGCTACATAGTGAGACCTCACCTAAAAAAGAAAAGGCAAAACAAAAGATGAAATTGTAATCTTCTTGCTTCAGAGAGCCTTCCAATAGCTGAATTAAGGCAGGAGCCACCATGGAACTTCCTCACCAACCCATCTCTTATAACCAGGTCTCCACACAATGTTTTTTCAATTTTTACAAAGTGTTACTCTGTAGCCCTGGCTGGAACTGAACTCAGAGAAGCACCTGCCCCTGCCTCCTGGGCGCTGGGATCAAAGAACTGCACTACCTAGCCTGCCATCTAATGTATTTTCTACTTCTATACCTTAAGTAATGTGTTGCCAAGAACCTATGGAGAAAAAAATGCACAAACAAATTGGTGCCATTTAAAATGAACACTGATCTGACCCTGTTGGCAAATATCTGTAATCCTAACACTTGGGAAGCTAGGGCAGGAGGGTCATTGAGAGTTTGAGGGCAGCCTTTGCTAGCTACTTAGTTTCTTCCAGGTTAGTCTAAGACTATAAACAAAGTTCCTATCTGTCCTCAAGCCCAAAGATACTGAAATAAAATGAAACGGTACTTCTTCTCTTGTATATTAAATGCATCTCTTCTCAATGTTGCTAATCAAAAAGGTCAAGTTTTCAACTAAATAACAGGAAAAACATACAGGACCGTAAGCAACCTAAATTAACATGACTATCCTGAAAGCTACCATCTCAGAATACAGGTAATTCTCTTTATTTTTCTTCTTTTCATTTATTACATTTGTGTGTGTCTGTAAATGTGGGTACATAAGTCACACATGGTGTATGTGTAGTTAGAACAACTTTCAAGAGTCAGTTCCCTCCTTACACTCTAGGTTTTGGAGATTAAACTCAGGTGCTTTTATCTGTGAGCCACCTGGCTGGCATTATTTGTTATTTTGAGACAGAGTCTTATGCAGCCCAAGCTGGCCCTGAACTCACTATGTAGCCGCCGAGGATGTCTTTGAACCCCTGATACTCCTGCCCCAACTTCCCAAGTGTTGGAATTATTGGCATGTGCCATCACACCCAACCTTAATCAGTCTTTTGTAGACGATGACACAACTTAATTTGGAAATATGAATGGAAATTCACCATTGAAGGAAGAAAGGGAACTTCAGAGAAATGACTGTAAAGACACAAAGAAATGCCATGGGATGTTAAAATGAAATATAATGGTGAGTATGGTTAGAATCTACAGTGGGCATGGAAGCTAGTCATTGGAGATGAAATTTGTTAAACAAGTTGGACTGGCTGGGTAAAGCTTCAGAATCTAGGTATTATTATTGTCTTGTTTATACATAAGAAAACAGAAGAGGTTATGAGACATTGAATAATGTATCCACCATAGCTTTATTGGTATTATCTATACACTGGCTGCCCATATATATAAATGAATTAATGCACACTGATTTCTTCCTCCTTGACTTTCCTGGTTTTTCTTTTTTAACAAAATGGACATCTAGCCCTGTAACAAAAATGCAGACTGAGTTAAAACATACAAAATAAATATGGCTACAGTGTTGTCATAATGAGGAATATATGCAATATACCCTTGTTCATTCACATGCTGATTTCTGACCACACTATCTGGTTTCACTCTGGACATTGCACTGTCTCACCCGTCTCAAGTTTGTTTAAATATGCTACCATTTGTTCTCTGTGTTGCCAATAAAATAATCAGCCAGTGCTGAGCAGTAGAGAGAATACGGTGGGACATCTTGGTACAGAGGGGAGCAGAACAAAAAACAAGTTGAAGGAAAGGCTGGGAGAGAGATCTGAGAGGACCTGGACACACTAAGAGTGATGAACTGGACCTAAGATATGACTGCAAGCAAGCATAATGTAGGAAATCTGAATGGGAGAAGGCTACGTGGGCTTGGGGGTTTAGGATAGAGTAATTATTGCCCAGCATTGTGTTCTACATTAATAAATCCTAGTCTCTTTGTGGTGATTTGGGTATACAGCTGGTTTAAAAATAACCAAACACTGTTCAACCAAAAGATAAATCAATAATAAGTATTAATAATCATCAACACTGCAGGAACATCTTTTGTAGAGTCTACCCACACCCAATGCCTCTTCAACTTACCTAGGTTTACTTTATTGTCTCCCTACTCACCCCAATTGTTTCAACACATAGTCTTCCAATTCCCCAGAGAATACATTATTAATGAATTAGTGGGAGGCTGAGTGTGGTAGAACATGGCTTTAATCCCAGTACTCATTTGGGAGGAAGAGGCCACACTATTTCTGTGATTTCGAGGACAGTTTGATCTACACAGTTAGCTCCAGGCCAGCCAGAGCTACATAATGAGACCATGTCTTTAAAAAAAAAGATTAAATAGTGGAAGTAAAATGAAGTAACACACCAGGAGTGGTGGTACAGGTCTTTAATCCCAGCACTTGGGGAAGCAAAGGCAGGGGCATCTCTGTGAGTTCGAGATGCATTCTGGTCTACAAAGTGAATCCAGGACAGCCAAGGCTACACAGAAACACTGTATCAATAAAGCAGAACAAACAAACAAACAAACAAAAATACACCCCCCTTTTTTACTGAAATGCACACTACCTGATGTTTATATTCAAGAATGCACATTATAGACCTTTCATTCATTTTAATCTACTCTGAATTTAGAACCAGGAAGAGGATAGGAATCTGAAAGGTGACCTTTGTAGTTAGGGAACAAGGGACTGTTACCATTATAGGTTGCACTATTTTTCACAATTAGTTCCAAATGCCCTCTGAATTCTTCCTGAGATGGATAGAGGTGTTTGTGCACATTTTCAAGGAGTGTCTGTAGATCCATTGGACAAGCAATGATTTTGTAGTAGTCCTTTACAACCTTTGCATTAACTGGAGTATGGAAAGGATATGTCTGTGGGAACAGAGAGCCAGTACCATTTGTGAGCAAAGAACACTTGACAGGGCCAGTTATATCATACTGATTTACCTCTCTCAAAGGGATTTGTCAGAGTTAATACATCTGTTTCTTGCATTGAACCATTGTTTTATCTTTTTCTCTTTTCTTTGGTTTTTGAGACAGGGTTTCTCTGTGTAGCCTTGGCTGTCTGAGAAATAGCTTTGTAGACACTGGTCATAAACTCACAGAGATCTGCCTGCCTCTGCCTCCCAAATGCTGGGATTAAAGGCAAGCAACACTACACATGTCAAGGTATTGAATTCTTTTGACCTAGAGTTACAGGTGTCTGTGAGTCTTCCAACGTGGACGTGGGTACTGGAAACCAAGCATGGTCTTCTGCCTACATGTAGGTCAGTACACCACATGTGTGCCTTATACCTGAATAGATGGTGAGTTTCTAATGGGTGCTGGGTATCGAACCTGGGTCCTTTGCAAACACAAATGCTCTTAATCACTGAGCCAATTATCCAGCCCCAGCAATATGTATTCTTAACTTCTGAGCTGTCTTTCTAGCTCCATATATATTACACACTTATGGAATATGAAAATTGTTCTTGTAACACATACAAGTTTGAGGCTGGAGAGATGGATCAGCGATTGTAAAAGCACAGTAAGATCTTCCAGAGGACTTAAGTTTGGTTCCCAGTTCCCATGTCGAGGGACTCACAACCTCCTGTAACTTTGGTTCCAGGTGATCCAAAGCCTCTGGACTCCAAGGACACTTGTATATGCATATAGAGATATACACATATATACGTAATTTTAAAAAAATGATTCTTGCCACTTCAATACCCAGATATTTGAGTTCACATAACTATCACAAAAAATGAATGAAAACTAGAAAAAATAGCTTTATATCCTCTTATAATGCATTCTGTCTTTCTTCACCCACTATTCTCTTAAGTAATTTAAAAGCAGACAAAATCCCCAATCAGGAGTTCCCGATGCACATGTATACACACTACTGATATCTAGACAAAGAAACAGAAAAAACAAACAAACAAACACATGGTCTTTGTTTTCCTAGTGTATAATCTAATGTAATGAACTCATATTTGGAAGATATCTCATGTCATTGATGATAGACTCCAAGATAAAAGACAGTGTCACCATAGGGTCTGTCCATCACTGGTGGATTGACTTATGAGGTTTCTAGGAAAAAGAAAGGAAGAAAGAAAAAAAAGAAAGAAATTGGAATGTTTTAGATAGACCAAAAATTCCCAAATATTTCAAATATTCTGATACATTTTAGAAAAGGCCAATAAAGCTAGACTTGTAGGACTTAAACCTATAGTCCCAGCAGTTGGAAGGCAAAGGTGGGAGGGTTGCTTCCTGTTCAAGGCCAGCCTGGATTAGAGGAAAGTTCCAGACCAGCCTGGATTAGAGGAAAACCCAACCATAAAGCAAAGTAGAGGTGGGGGGTAACCTGAAGAGATGGCTCAATGGTTAAGAAGCCTTGTTGCTTTTGCAAAGGACCTGGATTCAGTTCCCAGTACCCATATAGTGGTTTACAACTAACTGCCCAGTGCACCCACTCCTGGGCTCTGCTGGCACCAGGCATGCTGTAGCGCACTTATACACATGCAGGCAAAGCATTCAAGAACACCCAAAAGAGGGGTGGTCAGTTAGACGACTCAGTGGGTAATGACACTCGCCATACAAGATAGTGACCATAATTTGATATCTAGACTCATGTAAAGAAGGAGGGTAACCCATCAGTAGGCAGGCAGAGGCAGGCAGATTTCTGGTTTCAAGACTAGCCTGGTCTACAGAGTCATTTCCATAAAAGTCCCAGGGCTACACACAAAAACCATGTCTCAAAAAGAAAAAAAAAACAAGAAAATAATAGATGAGTTTTAGTAAGTTATATAATGAATAGTACAAATATCAGACACCAACAGAGCTATGTCAAAGAACGCTGGGGAATCAATGAGAACCCATCAGATGAGAGGAAAATGCAGATATTCACATTCAAATAGTCACGGTGGACAGTGGTTCCAACCCGCCGCTTTTTCTTGGGAGGAAGTTGTTGTTTAGGGAACTTCAGGACCAGAGATTTCCTGCGAAATTCATGCGCACTGCAATCAGCAACATTGACATAGTTATTTGCAGTAGTTCCCAGAAATAAGGGTGCAGAGATGGTTCAGTGGCTAAAAGTACCTGCTATTCTTTCAGAGAGGACCCTGGTTCAGATCCCAGCACCTACATGGTAGCTCACAACTACTGTAATTCCTCTGTGGATATCTGGCCCACGCATTGGTGCACTTATATACATGTAGGCTAAACACTCATACCCATAAAATAAATCATATAACTCAAAACAAATTCTTATAGTTCCCAGATATAAAACAACTACTATGAGGGACCAAAGTACCTAAGTGTGAACACAGGATGGCAACAGTCAAAGAAGCCAAACTCTGGGTAGAGTGCAGGGAATCTTTTTAAAGAAGGGGGAGAAAGGCCTGGAGGGGACAGCAGCTCCAAAAGGAGACCATCAGAAAACCAAACAAAATAAAACAAAACAAAACACAACTGATCCTTGGGGGCCCTGCCAAGTACAATACATGGAGACGACCTAAAACCCTGGCTCAGAATGTACGGTCAAATTGAAGGGGAAGAAGATCTCACTTACCAGTGTACTAGGGGAGGCACATACGGTGAGAAGAGGGAGCAAGGGTGGGGTTGGGAGATGAGGGAGGGGGACATAGCTGGGATACAAACTGAATAAATTGTAAATTTGACCCTAGACTATCAGGTCTCATCAGGACTGGATGCATTTGCCTTCTTCTGTAACTTGGCAAGACTGCACCTCACAGGAGCAGATGAGCAGAGAGCATGTTGCTGAGTTCATGCCAGAGACATCCCTTGCCCCCTTACTAAGAACACTGAGTCTATAGGCTACATTCTGAGCCAGGGTTTTAGGTCCTCTCCATGCATTGTACTTGGTTGAGTTATCAGTCTTTGTAGGGCCCCCAGGGATCAGTTTTTTTTTTCTGATGGTCTCCATTTAGAGATCCTGTCCCCTCCAGGTCTTTCTCCCCCTTCTTTCATAAGATTTCCTGCACTCTGCCCAAAGGTTGGCTATGAGTCTCAGCCTCTGCTTTGATACCTCGATAAGTAGAGTCTTTCAGAGGCCCTCTGTGGTAGGTTCCTGTCCTGTTCCCTGTCTTCTCCTGCTTCCGATGTCTATCGCATTTTGTCCTTCTGAATGAGGATTGAGCATCTTCCCTAGGGTATTCCTTGTTGTTCAGCTTCTTTAGGAGTATAGATTTTAGTATGTTTATCCCATATTATGTGGCTAATATCCACGTATGAGTGAGTATATACTATGTGTATCTTTCTGGTACTGGATTACCTCACTGAAGATGACTTTTTCTCAGTGATATTTTCTAGTTCCCACCATTTGCCTACAAATTTCATGATTTCCTTATTTTTAATGGCTGAGTAGTATTCAAATGTGTAAATGTACCACAATTCCTTTTTTTATACATTACTAATTTTATTTTGTATGGAAATGTTTTGAAATTAAGTCTAAAAACCTTATATATCAAAAGACATTTAAAGAAATATGCCACCCCTAAGTCACCAGAATACAATATAACACAGTAATAATAAAACTAAACATTTCAAAGCTAGTGTTTTTAAAATGGACTCTTTAAAGGTCATTATTTAAGTAGATAATGCAGTCAGATCAAATATTGTAAGTAAATATCAGCATATATTTGCCAAAACATGTAGTTTAAAGATTTATTACACAAGGCAATGCAGCTGAACAGCTTTCCTGGAGCATAAATACAATTTAACACTGGTATCTAAACCCTAACTTGATTTGTGACTGCTGTCAGGGGCTAAGCAAAGGAATTTTTAAAAATATTAGTTACAGTTTATTAACTTTGTATCCCTGCTGTACTCCACTCCCTCAGTCTCTCCCAATCCCACCCTCCTTCCCTGACCCTTTCCAAGTCCACTGATAGGGGAGGACCTCCTCCCCTTTCATCTGACCCTGGTTATCAGGTCTCTTCAGGACTGGCTTCAAAGTCCTCCTCTGTGGCCTGGCAGGGCTGCTCCTCCCTCGGGGTGGGGTGGGAGAGTCAAAGAGCCCACCATTGAGTTCATGTCAGAAATAGTCCCTGTTCCCTTTAATAGGGTACTCACTTGGATACTGAGCTACCATGGGCTACATCCAAGCAGGGGTTCTAGGTTATATCCATACATTGTCCTTGGTTGGAAAAATAGTCTCATAAAAGACCCCTGTGCCCAGATATATTTGGTCCTTGTGGAGCTCCTGTCCTTTTTAGATCATATTAACTCCCCCTTCTTTCTTATGATTCCCTCCACTCTGCCAAAGGTTTGGTTATGAGTCTTAGTATCTACTTTGATACACTGCTTGGTAGAGTCTTTCAGAGGCCCCTGTGGTAGGCTCCTGTCCTGTTACTTGTTTTCTCCTACATCCAATGTCCATCCCATTTGTCTTTCTAAGTGAGGATTGATCCTCTTACCCTGGGTGTTAGTGTTAGGGCCGATCAATGAATGAAGGAATGAGGCGCCCAACAGATCTTATATGAAAGAGGTTTATTAGGTGGAGAGCAGGACATGGTGGGGGGAAAGAGAGAGAGAAGGGGAGGGGGGTGCCCAGATAGAGAAAGGAAGAAGGCTGAGAGAGCAAGAGAACAAGAGAGGCAAGAGAGAGACCACGTGTCGATTGTCCCTTTAAGGGGCCAGGTAACCACACTTCCCAGGTGTGGCCACCTGGCTGGGTGACGCAAGATGACGTCATAAGTTGCTAGGTAACCCAGAAGCAGGTTCTGTTTCAAAATACTAACTCTGGGTCCTCTTTCTTGTTTATCTTCTTTAGGTGTATAGATTTTAGTATGTTTATCCTATCTTATATATTGATATAAGTGAGTATATACCATGTGTGTCTTTCTGCTTTTGGGATACCTCACTCAGAATGATAGTTTCCAGGTCCCACCATTTGCCTGCGAATTTCATGATTTCCTCCTTTTTAATTGCTGAGTAGTATTCCATTGCGTAAAACTACCACAATTTCTGTATCCATTCCTCAACTGAGGGACATCTGGGTTGTTTCCAGGTTCTGGCTATTATGAATAAAGCTGCTATGAACATGGTTGAGCAAATGTCCTTGTTGAATAGTTAAACATCTTTTGGATATATGCGTAGGAGTGGTATAGCTGGATCTTGAGGTAGCACTATTCCTAATTTTCTGAGAAAGGGCCAGATTGATTTCCTAAGTGGTTGTACAAGTTTACATTCCCACCAGCAATGGAGGAGGGTTCCCATTTCTGCACATCCTCTCTAGCATGTGCTGTCACTTGAGTTTTTTATCTTAGCCATTCTGATGGGTGTAAGATGAAATCTCAGGGTCGTTTGGATTTGCATTTCCCTGATGACTATTTTAATGAAATCTGTATGCAAGATTGCTCTTACTGCATCTTCTCAATTGTTTCTTCCCCGTTTGACCTTTGTCCTTCCTGCTTGGTAAGATTTGGAGTTTTGCTCCAGAGCTTTTGGGTACTCTGTCCACTATTTAGTCTGATGATAAACCCCCTTGATAGAGTAAATCTCACATGGACATTTGAGGCACTGGCCTTTTCTGCTTTCCCTGTTCATTGTGGATGACACTTCCTGTAAAGCTGGGCTGTTTTGCCAGTTAACTGACCTTTCAAGTGTCCTCACAAAACCTGAACTTCATCCTCTTGGATACACAGAGATGAAACCTTTGTCTCAGATCATTGGAAAGGGGGGATGGTACATTGAAATCCATTTTCACTTGCATCTTTGATCCAGTTAGAATGAGCTGAAAATGTTGACACCTATTTTTAATCCCAGCACTGGAGAAGCAGGGAAAGGCAGATCTCTCTGGGAGTTCAGTACCAGTCTGGTCTACATTATGATTTCCAAGCCAGGCAGAGCTATACAGTGACTGTCTGCCTACCTCCAGCTCCCTCCCCATGAGAAAAAGAAAATTAGAAGTCCTTCAGTTTGAGAGTTTCTTCCAACCAGCAATTGTAGCTTTTTAATTGTTTGGATGGCATGATTGAGGTGGCTTTTGCAATGAATATGTATTTCCTGTTGCCAGTTTCTTTTTTTAATGTAATTTATTTATTTTTATATTAATCACAGGTTAGGTACTTTGCATCCCAGGTGCAGCCCCCTCCTTCATTCCCTCCCATTCTCCTCGTCCCTCCCTCATCTCCTCCCCGCCCCCTCCAAGTCCACTGATGGGGGAGGACCTCCTCCTCTTCCATCAGACCCTAGTTTATCTTGTCTCTTCAGGACTGGCTGCAACGTCCTCTTCTGGGATCTAGCTAGGCTGTTACTCCTGGGCGTGTGGGGAGGGTCATAGAGCCAGCCATTGAGTTCATGACAGAAATAGTCCCTGTTCCCCTTACTAGGGTCTCCAGTTGGATATGAGCTACCATGGGCTGAGCAGGGGTTCTAGGTTATATCCATACATGGTTGCCAGCTTCTTTTTTAAAAAGCAAAAGCAAAGGCAGTCAGGAAGATAGTTGAGACTTCAGGGCCAACCTGGGCTACAAAGCGAGATTCTGTCTCAGAAAAGTAAAAAAAAAAGAATCATTGGGAACTGGGAATATAGGTCAATGACCAAACATGTGCTTAATACACATAAGCTTTGGGTTCAATCTGTAGAACCACAAACAATACAAACCAAAAATGATATGCAGAAAAATACAAGAAAACAAGTTTAGCAGTAATTTTTAATGGCACATAATTCACAGAATTAAAAGATGTTGTGATGTAGAAAATATTTGCAAATCGCACAATTATAGATTAGCAGACTCAACCTCCTAATTAGTGGACTTCCTAATAAAGTACTTGTGCATAGCTGCTTCAGCTTAACTGGTTCCTAGTAATTGTCCTCATTTGTTTTAATTAATGCTCAGAACAGTGCTTACTTTCCTGACAAATAAATCATGATTTATTTATTACCATCTTCAGCTTCACAGGCTGTCCTCCTTCTTGCAGAACAGATTTTACATAAAAGCTAGTGCTTATTGGGCATTTCTTGAATACTACACACCAAGTGCAGTATGTGACTGCTTTTCAGTTTCACCAGAATCTTGTAAAAATTGTCAAATGTCCCTTTTTTTCTGTAGTGTTGGTAAAGGAGCCTGCATTTTTGTTTTAAAAAATTATTATGGAGGATGTCCAAGATGGCTGCCACTAGAGGACACTGTGTCTGAGGAGTAGGACAACAGAAATAACGCAGCGACCAGGAGACTGAACTCTGGGACCTAAAACGCCAGCACCCGTGATTGCCAGGTGAGCAGAACTCCCACGGTGAGAAAATCAAGTGGGAAAACCCTAGGGACACCCAGTTATTCCCCGGAAAAACCTCCGGGTGACCAGCGGCGCACAGCTCTGATCGGAATGAGCAGCCGCTGCGCTGGGCGCCCGCAGCCGCTGCGCTGGGCGCCCGCAGCCGCC
>JAQQSO010007321.1:0-10713 GCA_028658305.1 Pachyuromys duprasi | reverse complement strand
TGGTCACCCCTCTGGTCTGGAGACTTTACTCCTCACTCTGTGCTAGAGTCTGAGTGTTCCGGTTTGAGATGTCAGCTGGGGGATGTGTGCTCTGCCCTGTGCTTGCTGCTAAGGGCTCTCCCCTGGACTGGAGATTTGTCGCCCCTTCTGGGCCAGGGGCTGTGCACCAAGGTCTGAGATGATATTTGGGGCACACACAGTGGGTTTGGGTTGGTTGCAGGAGTTGCCAAGCAGTGTACACCAGCTGTATCCAGGCCTGTCTGAAATGGTGCCCGAGGCCTTCTCTGTCTAGCCTGTGGACACACACGGACTGAGGTTTTTGCTGGCGGATGAGTGCAGTGTGCGCCCAGAGTGTGGGGTCTTATCAAAATGGTCCCCCGACCCTCTCAGTCTGGGGTGGTTCTGGCGATCAGTGTGCACCTGCAGTACACCCGTGGGTTGAAGCAGAACCTGGGTCCTTCCCAGACTTGCTCAAGGACTCACACGGACTGAGTTTTTTGCTGGTGGATCCGGGTAGTGTAAACCCGCAGTGTGCAGGTCAGTGAAAGAGGTACCTGGTTTCTCCTCAGACTGCCCGGGAGACTGTGTGATCCAGTCTATTATGGCAGCTGCGGGCGCCCAGCGCAGCTGCTCATTCAGATCAGAGCTGTGCGCCACCGGTCACCCGGAGATTTTTCCGGGTAATAACTGGGTGTCCCTAGGGTTTTCCCACTTGATTTTCTCACTGTAGGAGTTCCGCTCACCTGGCAATCACAAATGCTGGCGTTTTAGGTCTCAGAGGTCAGTCTCCTGGTCACTGCATTGTTTCTGCTGTCCTACTCCTCAGACACAGTGTCCTCTCGTGGCAGCCATCTTGGATCTCCTCTCGCTTATCATGTTCTAAAGGTAACTCTTATGTGCCCTCCAAATTTTGAAGCATATATCTTAAACTAGTATTTCTTATATACAGGAATTACCTATTGATAACATTAGAACAAATTCTAACTTAGTAGGTACATTCGACTCCAATAGGGTCAATAACAAGCTAGAAGAAAGTGGTCAAATTAGGGCAGAGAATTTTATGTTCTTTAAGTCATAGAGATTTAGTGAGATAAGGTATCAGCAAGACTTATTTTCTCTGAGGCCTCTCTTGTGCTTTTGCATGTCCTCTTTCATCTCCTCCCTGTCTTCATGTGGTCTTTGGCCTATGTGTATCTTTATTTGAATTTCTTCTTCTAAGATAAAAACCAATCATAGTGACTAGAAGCTGCCTAAAGACCTCATTTGTAGTTGCATTTCAAAATTCCTTGTCTCTGAATACGGTTCTGAGATGTTCTAGCCCATGATTGGGGTAACAGAGGGGGCGGGGTCGTTCTGACCAGCTTCCAGATGCAGAAGACGCTGATAGAACCATGTGACAGTTGACAGTGACAAGACTCTACATTTCACACTGTGTCTAGGCAAAGGCTGGTTCCCCAGTCTAGTTTAAGGAGCTGTCTTATAATGCATACATTGACCATGTATCTTTTATGAACTTTAATTCAGCAATATAACATAATAAACCTTCCATTACCTGATCTTCAATTGTTTCCTCCTGGAGTTCATGTGACTCTTAGTCCTGGAGGCTCTCCTTGAGCATAAGAACCAGAATGCTGGGCTACAGGATCAGAAGTCTAAGTAACTTTGACAAATTAGAGAAATGGGGCATTATAAATGACCAAGATAAAGTCCAACAGGGATAAAGGCAAAACTGTACCTGTAAGCACCAAAAAGAGGACACAGCATGAGGAAACCTAGAAAGCACACACAATGGGAATTCCAGAATCTCTTCACTCATGCTGAGAAATTATCCTGAAAATGAACACCCAAGCAAGAAATTGCAGAAGAGCCCTACAGCAAACACCTCTTCTCTAATGTAATGCCCTGACTTAGAGAGAAGCAGGTTTTTAAATCTCTCCATGTGTTACTAAGTTCTATATATGATCTTTGTGAGAAAGCATAACATAATTCAGACATGCTTTCTGCTGCATACCTGGTGCCCTCAGGAGTAGAAGCCATAATGAAAATCAATGCTTGCCATATATCAGAATCACCTCAGTAAACTTTCAAGACCATCAAGGTCCAAGCCCATCTGTACTAACATCCTGGGGCTTCTGTTCCAGAAGCCATAAACTGAGTAACTTTGAAAAATAGAAATTGGCATGGACTCACTGGGTAACGCACTTGCTAGCAACTGTGAGGACAACAGTGTGGGTCTCCAGAGCAAATGCTGAGCAGAGCAGCCCACCTGTAATCCCACTGCTGAAGAGGCAGACCCAGAATCCCGAGAGCAAGCCTCCTCCACAGACTAGCTAAATCAGTTAGCACTGGGTTCAAATGAGAGGCCCAGCCTCAACTTGTAACATAGAAGACCATTGAGACAGATACCCAGTGTCCACATCGGTCCTTTGCATGCACTGATGTGCACTGATGTGCACTGATGTGCACTCCACACACATGAAGACATGAATATGCACATGTGCCACGTTAGGCACCCCGGCAAAGCAGAGAAAGAAACGCTTGTTACACAGCGCAATCTGTTGACCATGTCTCCTCTGAGACACTGAGGAAGAGGACCCTCTCTTCCCAGAGTATCTTCCAGCAGCCAGTAGTCCTCTCTGTTCTCCAGCTTGTAGCAGCATAGTCCTGATCTAATTTTTAGGCCGCTTGTGACAGTCTCCCATACATCCCTTTCTCTAACTTTCTTTGACTCTGGGATCAAGTTCCTCTTTTTCATAAGAGTACTAGTCAGAGCAGATTAGGACCTGCCTTGATGACCTCATTTTAATTTATGATCACTAAGATGTTATTTCCAGTTTAGGTCATAGCTGGAGGATTCCCATGCACCTTTCTGGAGAAACGTGGCTCACTTATAACAACATCTCGGAGCAATTACATCAGGGCGTCTAGGGTAAGGTTCAGCCATTGGTATTTCCTAAGTGCTCCCAGAAAGTCTAACAGCTGCGGCTGAGAACCACCAGGCTCAGTGAAGGCTGACAGCAGCCACCACAGAAGCACTAGTGCTAGTCTGGAAGAGACTTCAGTATGTTACAAAGTGGCGTTTTGGCAGAGACTTCTTCTGTTGACCATAAAGTATGGACAAGCCTTTTCTTATCTTAAAAAAATAAAAATAAAACATAATGCCTCCTACCCCTGTTCCCTCAATCAGTTACCCCTCTCCCTCCCACTACTCTCAGGCAAATCTTCAAATATAATTCTAAACATTTCTCTCAAACTTTAACATTCTTAACAAACACGAGTTTGTTTACTGGCAGCTTGGAAGGGGCCCAGTGAGTGAGGGACAATGTTTACTTGTAGCACAATGGAGATGATGAATGAGTGTTCAACAGGAAATCTCTGAGCACAAGTTCCAGGCCCCTTTTACCCTTAGGCAGGGAGAAAAGGACTCTTAGTGTAGGAGATGACTCCCAACCAGAGACTTGTACATGTCATGCTAATGCTCTGGAAAGGGACATTGTGAACCCAGTGGCTGGTACACACATAACCACAAGGTCATTACGTCCCTGTAAGCACACACACAGTGTAGTCATCCTCTCCCTGGCTTCCCCAGCCTACCAAAGGGAAAAACAACTTAAGGAAGGTGTTTGAAGGCCAGTCTGGACAAACAGTCTGTAAGTGCATAACGCGTCTACGTGCAGAGTTGAACAGAAACAGGCTGACTCAGGGTTGAGGTAATAAGGGAGACAGACAAACTCGGGCAGAGAGGATGAGCTTTGCATGCTGTTTTACTCTCCCCCCACTCCGGGTCTGCTCAGGTCCACATGAAGAGTCAAGGCCTGACAAAGTTGGCCCTCAAGTCCTTGACAACTAACTCAGAAACCCTGATGGCCGTACCCCACATGTTAGAGTTACTAGCTACAGCAAAACAAGTGGAAGACTACTAAGGCACTGCTCCCAAATTAGTCATTTTTAAAGTCTGAGAACAAGCACCTACAGGCAAGTGAGAGTGGAGAGTTCTTCTGGTCTCCCTTGGGTAACAATACCCCAAGGGTTCTCTCAAACTTACTGCTTCGACCTTTCCTCAAACACTGAGCTCAGCCTGTCTCCAGTGGCCTCCTCCTTGCAAAGCACACAGGGCACAGCAGGCCTTTTGTCTTTCTTCCTCCCCCTGTCCTCTAAGGCAAGCACAGCCTTTCCACTCCCTTCCTCTCCACCCAGCTATTTCTTTCCTGTCCTTGTTTAGGGCTCTCCTGTTCCCTGCCCCCTCCACAGTAACATGTTGTGTTTAAATTAGACCTCTTCTTACACCACTGTGAATTAGGTCGAAGTATATAAAAGTATGTTTTCTATAGGCCCCAAGTAGATAAACACTGCTCTAACCTATGGTTTAGCCTCTTCTCTGCCCTGGTAGTAATATTATTACCCTTGGCTTCAGCTATTACCTAAAACTCATTGCTATGTCCCAGAAATTCACAAAGTATCTTTGTGATCCTCCTCTTAATGTGAGTGGTCTACAAAGGAAAGGAGCAACTTACCAAAGCCTTTTACACATCAGTCTGGACAAACAGACCGCAATATTTCCCACCAGCTGGGAACCAGTCACTACCCATTGTCTTCCCAATAGGGCCCTCCCCTTGTTTAAACCCCCTGCTTCCCTTTCTGGGACCCCTAAAAAGCCTCCAGCATTACAGATCTTTGAGACCCTGCCATGAGGCTAAAGGAAAACTCTGTTCTGATTGGCTGGTGTCCACGTCGCAGCTGTTGAATATTTCTGTATTACTACTTGCCTCTACAATCACTGTTTTCTTAGCTGTGGAAGCCTGTTGTCTGGCTTCCTATGCTGACTCCACACAACAGATCTCAGCATGACCAGGCACAGTGTGTGGAACCCCAAGTGGCTGCTTTTAGTGTTTTCATTGAGCTTCAGTCAGGGCATCCATGCTCCTGTGTGCTCTCCTTCACTCTGAACCTTGCCTTGGCTGTGAGATTTGCTTGAGACATTAAGACATCATTAAATATGACAGAAGCAGAGATATTAGACATGCTTGTCTTCTTGGAATGTTATCTCCTAGGGACAACGGCTATAAAAAAAATCTTGAAATAGGCTTACATGCAAACATCGTGTTAGAGGAAATTAGTTTATGAGACTGAGAAACACAAAGAGCTTCAGGATCACCTGACAAGGTGGGGATCCAGAAAGCCAACAGCTCCAAAATAAGCGGGAAGGCCTCAGAAAGAAAACATATCTGGGGAATTTGCAAGTGGCTTCTTCTCCTTTCAGGTAGGCTTAGCTAGAGTCAGAGAGCTAGGGACCAGAAAACTTGCAGGCTACAAAATTACCTTTAGCCTCTGGCTTTTGAGTACCTGTCCTGAGAATCTGAAGAATGACCACGGAAGGTGAGTTTTAGGGAAAAGTTTATTCTAGATTTATAGGTAGGGGCTAGAAAGCACTTGAGTAGCAAGAATAGATCAAGAGAAGTAGGGTGCCACAGAGCTATGGGTCTGGAGTCTTTTTAAAGGACTTATGGCTGAACCAGTGTGAGCTGTGTGGAGAGGGATGAACCACATGGTCTAGCTCACAGAACCTGGAGGTGTTCAGGTTCCTCTTCTCAGGATTGGTCATGTGCTTGCTCACAGCTTCCAGACATAGGTAGGAGATGGTAAAGAATGTGGAGCTAGCATGCTTTGTTGGCGTTTCTGGCCTCCACCTAAGATACTTATAGCCCTGCTGCTTTTACCAGACTATGCTTTAATCTCCTGTTCTCTTCTAACATGGGCATTTCTAAGACATCAGTGCTCTTGGTTCTAAGAACCAGGAAACTTAAGAGGTTATGGCCTAAAGACTGGAAACCCAGGCAGAGCTAAGGTTTCAGTCTGAAACTGAAGGCAGATTAAAACAACTATTCCAACTTAAAAGCTATTGGCCAGGTGAGAGTCCTCCTTATTTGGGGGTTGGTTGGTCTTTTTGCTTTGTTTGGACCTCAATGGACAAGAGGCATTTGTATTGAAAAAATCATCTCTTTACACTAGTGGTTCATTTTTCATTGCTAATCTCATCCAAATGCCCTCACAGAAACATTCAGACTATGGCAACTGCTCCTTATCCACATAGATTCAATAATCTGATATTAACCACAGTCTGCAGATATTAAATGGAAAATTCCAGAAACAGGCAATTCAAAAGCTTTAAGTTACACAGCATTCCAACTGGCATGGCGACGCCTCACACCGCCCTTGATGATGCTATTGCTCCTTGTCCAGCATTGCCCAAAAGTATGTACTGCCTACTGGTTAGGCTCTGGGCAGGCATGTAAGCTCTCAGACTGAGGACTGTGAGTATTACAGTGCTTCATGTTGAGGTAACCTTTATTTTGCTCACTAGTGCTTCTTCCCAAAGCAGAAGAACAGTGACACTGTCAATCTGGGTGTCCTAAGGAGGAGATTACTGGTTACAAAGAAAAGGTCAAAATTCTCAACTTAATGATTTTTTTTTAAAGGTTGCTAAGAATTTTGTTAGACTATTCTGCCCTGCCCTCCCCCCATCCCCCCCAAAAAAAGCCTGAGAAATAAAGCATCTCACTCTGCACCTGTGGCTAGTTAAGTGTTAGCCTGGTTGTGCATGTGTGTTGAAAATGCACAGCACACATAGTTTTCAAATGATCTGTGGCTTTTGCGATTCCCTTGGGGTCTGAGAGCTTCATGAGTCAAAGATGGCTAGTGTAATGTACCAAATGTCCTAGTGTCCCAGCGCCTATTATTATAGCTTCTGTGCTTCAGTGTGTCTTGTTACATATCAAGAAGTAACAAAAATAGGTATACTTTCTTTAAAAAAAATAACAAAGATCTACTAAATATTCATGCCCATTCCTTAAATAGATGATCAAAGAAATGGCATAGCACTTTACTGAAAACCCAAATCCGAGGTTCCAGATTTCCTGACATTCACAGCTTCTCTCCACCAGTGTTTTCTGGTTCTACCTCCTAATTGCTTCTAGAAGACTTTTTAGCTCATGGCTACTGCCGTTGATGGAACAGGGACAGAGGCCTATACACCCACTGTGCCCTCAGTTCTCCCTTCAGTGACCGCAGTGGACACGGTCAATCTATTTTTGCTGTGGTCTCAGCTCACTCAGAAAAGTGGCCACATAACTCTGTGACACCTCACTCTAGGCATTTACTACAAATCGATCAGACGGAGTGCAGCCCATTTGCTGTCGCTGTCTTGGGACCCTCCTGATTTATCACAGGCATTAAAACAGAGCCACTTTCCTGGTTACACCAACCTCTGATATCTGCACCCAGGTCAATCTATCTTCTACCTTTTTAGAAAGATCTCCAAATCAATCTCTCTAAAGTGCATTTGGAGTGGTCTGGGTTGCAAAAGTGTTCTCGCCCTGGGATGCAGAAGTGTTTAGTGTGTGGTAGAGCGATTGTGAGGGTAACTCTAATCATCTGTTCTTTCTGGCATCTAGGTACTATGTGATGTGACTTTCCAGTTACCCTCATGAAGAGATAAAGTCTACTTGCCTATCCTTTGAATCTGAGCTTGCCTGGTGAATTTCTTTGAATAGAAGTGACGTTGTGGGGAGCCAGAGCGATGGCCCAGCAGTTAAAAACACTGACTGATCTTCCAGAGGTCCTGAGTTGAATTCCAACAACCACATGGTGGCTAACAACCATTTATAATGGAATTTAATGCCTTCTACTGGCAGTCGGATGTACATATGTACATGCAGAAAGAGCATTTATATAAATAAATCTTTTTTTTTAAGTGACATTATGGAGATTCTGAGTCTAGGCCTCAAGAAAACTTGAGTGATTCCCTGTGTCTTTCTCAGATCTAGGCCACCTTTTTATCAAAGTTGAAACACGGAACTCTGTCACTTAGATACACAGAGAATGTAACCAAAGTGAGGAAGCCACAGGACTCCCAACAGCTTACCACAGCTGCACAGGAGCCCTAAACTACAGTAGCCCACAGACAAATTTAGGGGCTAAGAGGTTGTTTGTTACAGAGGACTTTGCGACCATGCGAAACTGATACAACGTTTATGTGAAGGATTCAAAGCTAGCTCCATCAAAAAACTATTTGAGTGAGAGAAACCAAACAACCCAAAACAAACAAACCAAAAACAACAACAAACGAAAAGAACCCAAAACAAAAAGAAATGATTGTTTTAAGAAGACAAATACAAATGCGGAAAAGGTAGGATTAGGATTAAGGAACCCGAGTAAGGCTGTGGGATGCACCCATAGGTCCCACAGCACTGGCGTCGGGGCTTTCCTGGGGCTGCGGGGGCTGCGTCAGCACCAAGGATCTGCAAAGGCATTTCCAGCCTAGGCCTCTGCGGCTTAGATGCCTGAAGAAAACTGACGCAGGGAAGATGGTACCACTTGGAAACCGAGGAGACTGCGGTGAGGGGACATTTGTGGTACAGTCACAAAAGAGTGTGTCAGAAACGATAGAAGGCGGAGCGAGAGGCACGCCATGTTGAGCGAGGTAAAAATGCCTTCAGACAGCCAAATTATAAATAAAAACCAACTGAACCATTTTACTTCACAACTGAGTTGTAGAAGCCTATTCTTGGTTATTCAATATTTGGCCTGTGCCTGCAGAAACTGAAAACGGGGAAAGTTGCTGGAGAGGAGAGGGCACCGCTTGCGTCACCACTACGCATGCGCACACTTTCCCAGCCACAGTTTGGAGCTGTCTAGTTTCTGCCTCCCTTTACACCTACCTCATCGAGCGTGTGAGTTTTCATTTTTGTCGCTTCAGCGGGAGCGTGAATCTCTCTTTCTCAAAGACCGTCTTCATACTCTGTTCGGTTGCTTAAGCCACCATGTGTATCGGGAAAAGATGGTCCCTCCCTACCCCATCCAACAGCAAAGCTGAACTTGTGGTAGGATGTGAAAGGAAAAAGAAGTCATGATTTTTTTTTTTTTCCTGCAAGCTCTGCCTGTCACAGAGGTCCTTTTCTCCATCCTTGAATCTTGGCTTGGACATGCGCCATGTTTTAGCCAGTGGGACATAAGCAGACGATATTCAAGAAGTTTGCAAGAAGCTTCCATGTTGAAGCTGACCCTTTTCTGCACACTCAGAGGTCCAAGATAACCAGTTAAAGGAGTTCAGACTAGCCTTCTGGAGAAGGCAGGTATGCAAAAGCTAAGGCACTGCTGCCTTCAGCCTGCCAACCCTGTGTGTGAGGTCATCCCAGCTCAGGCAGCCAGAGCACAGCTGCCGAGGGTCCTGCAGCAGTGTGGGGCTAACCTAGGCACGAGCAGCTCCGACTGTCTTGCTTAAGCCTTAATTACCAACCCTCACAGTTCTGCATCAGTAACTCACTATTGGGTTAAGCTGTTAAATCTGGGGGAGCTCATTTGTTCTTTGTCTGTCTCTGAGGCAGGGTCTCTTTGTAGCCCCAGCTGCTCTGGAAGTCACTATGTAAACTTCGCTGGCCTCTGCTTCATGAATGCTAGGACTAGAACAGCTGTGTGTAAAGCAAAGGCTAACAGTTGCATCCTCGAAAAGATAAGGTACGCAACATCAGAGGCTTACTCTTCCAGCGCCACCACACACTTCTAAGGAATATAATGGGAGAAGCTGTCTCTTTCTCTGTCATCAGAATCTTATTTTAAAAGCCCCGGGGAGAGACGAGAAAGCTAACAGCATAGGTACAAAACCAAATCAGACCCTTCTACCAAGTCTTAGAAGATGGGACAGGTGTCCTTTTCTAAGAAGAGTAGTTCCGCTGATATAAACTATGTAGTCATTTCTATTTCCTCTTTTCTTCGTTTTTAAAACACAATCATTTCCAACTAAACCCCACCTTTACTAGTTAAAAGGATTTCCCTAAATACAATGTGTAAATTGATGGCATTTGTGGCCCCATTTTCTTCATTCTACAAAATATTCACCCTACTTCACTAATTTTTAAACCACTTACCTATTGTTTTTCTTTTTCTTTTTTTTATAAATTTATTAATTTTTATATCAATCACAGGTTAGGTACTTTGAATCCCAGGTGTAGCCCCCTCCCTCCTTCCCTCCTACCCTCCCACTCCCTCCTTCATCTCCCTCCTCCCGCCCCCTCCAAGTCCACCAACAGGGGAGGACCTCCTCCCCTTCCATCCAACCCCAGCTTATCCTGTCTCCTCAGGGCTGGCTGCAATGTCCTTCCCTGGGATCTAGCCAGTCTGTCACTCCCCAGCTTGTATGGGGGAGGGTCAAAGAGTCAGCCATCAAGTTCATGACTGAAACAGTCCCTGTTTCCCTCACTAGGGTCTTCAGTCTGACACCTAGCTATCATGGGCCCCATCTGAGCAGGGATTCCAGGCCACATCCACACATGGTCCTTGAATGTAGAAAACGTCCATACAAGACGTCTGTGCCCTGCTCAGTTTGGTCTTTGTGAAGCTCTTGTTCCCCCAAGTCTCACCAACATCCCCCAATTCTATCATTTCTTCTCGTCCTATGCCAAAGGCTTGATCGTGAGTCTTAATATCTGCTCTGTTACATCGCTACATTGACCCCCCAGAGGTCCTCCTCGGCATGCTCCTGTCCTGTTGCTTGTTTTCTCCCCCACTCAATGTCCATCCCATTTGTTCATTCAAAGGAGCATTGATCATACCAACCTGGGTCCTCCTTCCTGTATATCCTCCCTAGGTGTGTAGATTTCAGCTTGAACATCCTATCCTATAGGTCTATATAAGTGAGTATATACCATATGTTTCTTT
>JAQQSO010007320.1:0-10713 GCA_028658305.1 Pachyuromys duprasi | reverse complement strand
AAAAAACTAAGAAAATAATACGGTTCTCAAAAGCTTCCCAACCAAAAAAGAGCTAATCCTCATACACGTCAAACTGTTCCACAAAATAGAAACAGAAAAATTGCCAAACTTGTTTTATGAGGCCACAGTCACACTGATACCTTAACCACTCAAAAGATCCAACAAAGAAAGGGAATTCAGACCAATCTCCCTTATGAAGTTTGATGCAAAAATACTCAATAAAAGACTTGCAAACCTAATCCAGGAACACATCAAAAATATCATCGCAATGATTAAGTAGGCTTCATCCCAGGAATGCAGGGATGGTTCAACATATAAACTTAATCAAAAAATCCACCATATAAACAAACTGAAATTTAAAAAAAACATGATTATCTCTTTAGAAACTGAAAAGGCCTTTAACAAAATCCAATACCCTCTCATGTTTAAATTCATTTCCCATCTCTTTGATTAAATTTGATTAAATTTTAATACATATTAGAATGGCTACTCCAGCTTGTGCCTTGGCTCTGTTTTCTTGGAAAACGTTTTCTCATGCCTCTACTCTGAGATAATGTCTGTTAGCCTATGTATTTTTTGTTGAGGAACTGTGTTCATTGATGTTGAGAACTACTAATGATCAATGATTCATGTTATTTGTTGTTTATGTGCTAGTGTGTGTGTGTGTGTGTGTTTACCTCCTTTTGGTTTGGTGGTCTGGATTTATATAGTTCTTGTATTTTCCTTGTGTGTAGTTAATTTCTTGGATTGGAGTTTTCTTCTAGTATCTTCTGCAGGGCTGGATTTGTGCATTGATATTCTTAAAATTTGGTATGTCATGGAATACCTTGTTTTCTTCATCCATGAAGATTAAAGGTTTTGTTGTGTATAGTAGTCAGGGCTGATATCTGTGGTGTTTTAGCCTCTACAAGGCATCTGCCCAGGCCCTTCTGGCTTTTAGAGTCTCTGTTGAGAAGTTGGCTGTAATTCTGCGAGGTCTGCCTTCCTATTTTCTTGGCAGTGTTTTCTTGCACCTCTTAATATTCCTTCTTTGTTTTGTACACTTAGTGTTTTGATTGTTTTGTGGCAGTATGATTTCCTCTACTGGTTCAATATAATTGGTGTTCTGTAAGCTTCTTGTATGTTTACTAGGCAATTTTTCTTTTCTTTTCTTTTTTTCTTTTTTTACTTTTTTTCATTTTTTTTTTTACATTAGGGAAATTTTCTTCAATGACTTTGTTGAAAATATTTTCTGGGCCTTGCAGCTGTAACTCATATATATATATATATATATATATTTAATTTTACATATTTATTTGTTTATTTATTTATTATAATTTATTCACATTGTATCCTTTCTTCAGACCCCTCCCCTGTCTCATCCCAATCCTGCCCACCTTCCCTCTTCTCCCTCTATGCACTTTCCCCAGTCCCCTGATAGGGGAGGACCTCCTCCCTTTCTATCTGCCCCTAGCTTATCAGGTCTCAACAAGGCTGGATGTATCATATTCCTCTGTGGCCTGTCAAGGCTGCACTCCCAGGACGAGGTGGTCAAAGAGCTGGCCACTGGGTTCATGTCAGAGACAGGTCCTGTGCCCCTTACTAGGAAACCCACCCGGAAACTGAGAAGCCTCTAGGCTTCCTTTGAACAGGGCATCTAGGTTCTCTCCATGCATGTCTTTTGTTAGAGTATTCTCTGGAGGTGTCCCCTGCGCCCAGTTTTTTTTTTTTTGGCTCTGTTATTCTCCTTGTGGAGTTCCTGTCCTGTCCAGGTCTTTCTGTCTCCTTCTTCTTCCATAAGGATACAAGAACTCTGCCCAAAGTTTGGCTTGAGTCTCAGCATCATCTTCAATACCCTGTTGGGTAGGGTCTTTCAGATATCTTCTGTGGAAGGCCCCTGTCTCGTTCCTTGTCTTCTCTTTCTTCCAATATCTACCACATTTGCCCTTCAGAATGAGAGCTAAACATTTTTCCTGGGGTCCTCCCTGTTGTTTGGCTTCTTTAGGAATATAAATTGTAGCATGATTATCCTATATTATATGTCTAATATCCACTTATCATTAAATATATACCATGTGTGTCTTTCTGCTTCTGGGTTTCCTCACTCAGCATGATCTTTTCTAGTTGCCACCATTGGCCTGCAAATTTCATGATTTCCTTGTTTTTAACTGCTAAGAAGTATTCCTCTGTGTAAATGAACCACACTTTCTGTATTCATTCCTCTGTTGACTGACATCTAGGTGATAAATATGTAGACATCCAGTTAGACCACCACCATTTGATGAAGATGCTGTCTTATTTCCACTATATAGCTTTGGTTTCTTTGTCAAATACGAAGTTTCCATAAGTGTGCGGGTTTATTTCTGGGTCTTCAGTTCAATTCCTTTGATCCACTAGTCTGTTTCGATGCCAGTAACATGCTGTTTTTATTACTGTTGTTCTATAGTATATCTTGTGATCTGGTATGGTGATACCCCCAGAAGATCTTTTATTGAACAGGGCTGTTTTAGCTGTTCTGTTTTCTTATCCATATGAAATTGAGAATTGTTTTTTAAGTGCGTATAAAAAATTGTGTTGGTAATTTGAGGGGAATTGCATTGCATCTGTAAATTACTCTTGATAGGATGGAACTGGAACTCCTCTCTTTCTTTTCTATTCCAATTATTCACGAGTTTGGTGTTTTTATAATATTCCAAATTTCTTGGATGTTTTGTGTCAGAAATATTTTAGATTTAATATTTTCTCTGATATATATTGATATATATTGATATCTGTAATCCTATCTTACATACCTGAGATTCTCTCTTCAACCTCTTATATTCTGTTAGGGATGTTTGTGTCTACAGTTCCTGGTTTCTTCCCTTGGTTTTCCCTCTTTGTGATTCTTCCAGTTTGTGTTGTCTTTTTCTTTATTACTTCTATTTCCACTTTCAGGTCTTGAACAGTTTAATTAATTTCTTTCACCTCTTTGATTGTATTTTCTTCTATTTCTTCAAGGGATTTATTTCCTTTTTAAACATCTTTAGCACCTTTGTACCATTGGATTTAAATGAATCTTCTTGTCCTTTGGTTGTGTTCAGATATCCAGGGCTTGTTGTAGTAGGATGCCAGGGCTCAGGTGGTGACATATTACCCTGGCTCTTGTTGATTGTGTTCTTACACTGCCTTTTATCCAACTGCCTTGCTCTTTTATTGAAGGGATGTTCCTGCTGCTACCAGAACTCGAAAGAAAATCACAGAGAGTTTTGGGCCTGACAGTGGTGCTCAGGGAACAGCCCACTGTTCTCCACTGTTGACTGTGCCCCAGGTGGACCTGAATAGTCCTGAAACCTTCTCTGGAAGGTGGGCAGAGCTATCAGCCTGATGTTGGAGCTCAGGTTACAGAGCACAGCTCACCCTTGTGATTGGGTCCAGGTGACCTAACAGATAGGGGATTGGTGGGGAGGGGTCCAATCCAGATGTTCCTGTATCTAGCAGGTTTCCTTGGGAAGGTAGGCAGAGCTGTGTGTTGATCAACAGAGGTCAGAGGACAGCACAGGACTCTAAGATGTGTTTCTTGTTGTCAGCAGAGTATGTTTTCATGTTCATTCTGGTAGTCTGGGTCTTTTTATTGAGGGATTTGATCTCATTGATATTGAAAGATTTTAATCACCAATAATTGTTAATTGCTGTTATTTGGTTGTTTGTGATAGTGATAGTAGTGTGTGTTTGTGTCTCTGTATGTGTCTCTGTGTGTTTCTCCATTCTCTTAGTTCTGACTGAATGATATTTTTACTATAGGTGTTTTCATGGGTGTAGATGATCTCCACATGTTAGAGATTTCTTCTAGTACCTTCTGTAGTGCTGGATTTGTGTTATATGTTGTCTAAACCTGACTGTATCATAGAATGATTTGCTTTCTTCATCTATGGTGATTGAAAGTTTTTATGACATAGTAGTAAGTGGTAGCATCTGCGGTGTTTTAGAGTCTTCAAGACATCTGTCCCTGTCCCCTTTTCTTCTAGAGTGTCCATTGAGAAGTTGGGTCTAATTCCCATAGATCTTTTTATGTATTACTTGCCCCTTCTCCTTTCAGCGTCTAGTATTTTCCCTTTGTTCTGTGTATTTAGGGTTTTGATTATTATGGGGCATGCGGACTTTATTTTCTGGTCCAATGTATTTGGTCTTCTGTAAGCATCTTGTTCCTTTATAGGTATGTCCTTCCCTATGTTATTAAAAAAGTCTTGTAAGATTTTATTAAATACAGTTTCTCAGTTTTTGAGATGGGATTTTCCTCTTTCTTCTACTCCTATTATTCTTATGTTTTGTCTTTTTATATTGTCTCAGGTTACCTGTATGTTTTCTGTCGAAATTTTTCAGATTTAAAATTTTCTTTGACTGTTGAATCTATTTCTTCTATTTTATCTTCAACCACTGAGATTCTCTCTATCATCTTTTATATTCTCATGCTGATACTTGCATGAGTAATTTCTGTTAACTTAGTTAGATTTTCCACTTCCAGAATTCTCTCATTTTCTATTTCTTTAGTGCTTCCATTTCTATTTGTTGATCCTGAACAATTTCCTTTGCCTGTTGTTGGTTTTTTGTTTTGATTTGATTTGTTTTGCATTCTTTAAAGGATTTAATTAACTTTTTCTTTCTCTTAACGAATTATTTTATTTCCTCTTTAAGAACCTCTATCATCTTCACAATTTAGTTAAAGGTTGTTTTCTTGTGCTTCAGATGTGTTGGAATTTTGAGTTCTTGCTCTTATAGGATACTGAGTCTCTAGTGGTACCATATTGTCATCACTATTATAAATTGTGTTATTATACTTATATTTAGTTATCTGGGTTATTTATTAGTTTGTCTTTGTTGGGTGAGTGTTTTGTTCCTTGGTTTCTGTTTTCTCTTTTGTATTCTGTTTTTTGTGGTCTGGATTTCTGATGGTGAGTGTAACCTCTTATGCATTCTCTGTTTAGTTAGGGAATAGACTTCCTGTGGCTAGCTTGGCTTTTGGTACAGCAGGGCTTCTCTGCCTGATTTGTGGTAGTGGGATGCAGTGATGAGAAAGGTAGTAGGGACTAGGAACACTAAGTGAGTGGAGGAGTTCGGCTGGTGGGCAATCTGTCTGTAGTTCTGGTGGTGGTGTGGTCTCTATTCGAGAAGAAAGTTTCTGCCTGAAGCTAACATCTGTTTTTATGGTTTGCTTGGCCTGTACCTATTCTTCCTACTGTAGTGGCCCAGACCAATTTTGAGTAGCATGACCTGTATCTGGGAGCTGACATCCCCAAGAGTGGGGAAAGGGACACAGTAGCAAGGCACAGTGAGGAAGGATAGGGTTCAGGCTGTGAAGTAAGTCTTTGGGAAAGGAATCTAAGATCAAAGAGTTGAGGGGGTCCATGGGCAGTCAGGTCACCTGTAATTTTGACTGGCTTGGCCTACTCCTGGGAAGCAGAAGTTCACTGGAGTTGGAGGAGAGGTGGAATGGGGGATGGGGTGGAGCAGATGTCTAATGGGTCTGGGACAGTTAAGCAGGCAGCAGATGACGCATCCGTACGTCTTTCTCGTCTCTTTTCTCCATTTTTTTTTGTTTGTTCTCTCCTGAATTTCTTTAGGGGTTTTATTTATTTCCTCAAACTGATTTTTGTTTTTGTGACTGTCTCAAAGGGATTGGTTTCATATCATCTTTCAGAATGTATATCATCTTAATATAGCTTGTTTTTAGAACTTTTCCTTGTGCCTCAGCCATTTTGAAACATTATTTACCTGCTTTGATAGGTTGACTCAGCTCTAGTGATGAATATTGTTTTGGCTATTGTTTACTGTGTTCTTACACAAATATCTAAGCATCTGCTTTTAGGATAAGTATAGGTCTAGTTGCTATTTATGTGTTTATCTTTTTTTGGTTAGGTGTTTTTTTTTAAATTAAATTTTTATTATTTTTATATTAATTACAGATTATTTATTTTGTATCCCAGCTTTAAGCTCCTCCCTCATTCCCTTCCAATCCCCTCTCACCCCCTCAGCTCCTTCCTGCCCCTCTCTAAATCCACTGATGGGGGAGGTGCTCCTACCCTTCCATCTGATCCTAGCTTATCAGGTTTCTTCAAGACTGGCTATAATGTCCTCATCTATGGCCTAACATGGCTTCTCCTTCCTTGGGGGAGGAGAGGTGTCAAAGGACCAGCCATTGAGTTCATGTCAGAGACAGTCCCTATTCCCCTAACTAGGGAACCCACTTGGATACTGAGCTGTGATGGGCTACATCTGGGCAGGGGTTCTAGGTTATATCCATTCATGTTCTGTGGTTGGAGAAACAGTTTCAGAAAAGACTCTTGGGCATAAATATATTTGTTCCTTGTGGAGCGCCTGTCCTCTCCATGTCATACTAACTCCCCCTTCTTTCACATGATTCCCTGAACTCTGCCCAAGGTTTTCATATCAGTCACAGAATCTGTTTTGATACACTGCTGGGTAGAGTCTTTCAGGGACCCTCAGTGGTAGGCTCCTGTCCTGTTACTTGCTTTCTCCTGTTTCCAATGTCCATCCCCTTTGTCTTTCTGAGTAAGGATTGACCATCTTACCCTGGGGCCTCTTTCTTGCTTGTCCTCTTTAGTATGTTTATCCTCTAATAGGTCTAGTATCCACTTATAAGTGAGTATATATCATGTGTGTCTTTCTGCTTCTGGGATACCTCATTCAGAATGAACTTTTCTAGATCTCACCATTTGCCTGCAAAGTTCATAATTTCCTTTTTTTTTTTTTTTAATCACTGAGTAGTATTCCACTGTATAAATGTACTACAGTTTCTGAATCCATTATTCCATTGAGAGACATCTGGGTTGTTTCCTGGTTCTGGCTATTAAGAATAAAGCTACTATGAACATGGGTGAGGAAATGCCCTTGTTGTTTACTTGAGCATATTTTGGATACGTGCCTATGAGTGTTACAGCTGGATCTTGGGGAAACACTATTCCTAATTGTCTAAGAAAGTGCCACATTGATTTCCAAAGTGGTTGTACAGGTTTACATTCCTACCAGCAATGGAGGAGGGTTCCCCTTTCTCCACAACCTCTCCAGCATGTGTTGTCACTTGGGGTTTGATCTTAGCAATTCTGATGGGTGTAAGGTGAAATCTCCAGGTCATTTTGATTTGCATCTCCCTAATGACTAAGGATGTTGACATTTCTTTAACCGTTTCTCTGCCATTCTATATTCCTCTACAGAGAATTCTCTGTTTAGCTCCTTACCCCATTTTTTAATTGGATTGCTTGATTTGTTACTGTTTAACTCCTTGAGTTCTTTATATATTCTGGATATTAGACCTTTGTCCGACATAGGGTTAGTGAAGATCCTTTCCCAGTCTGTAGGCTGTCCTTTTGTTCTGATGACAGTATCTTTTGCTTTACAGTTTTATGAGCTCCCATTTCTTGAATGTTGCTCTTAGAGCTTGTGCTGTTGGTGTTCTGTTCAGGAAGTTGTCTCCTATGCCAATGAGTTAATGGCTATTCTCCCCAAACAATCTACAGATTCAATGCAATTCCCATCAAAATACCAACCAAGTTTTTACAGACCTCGAAAGAAAAATTCTCCACTTCATATGGAGAAACAAACAAACAAACAAACAAACAAACAAACACAAAGTTCCCGTACAATAGCAGGTCGTCTGGAGGTATCTCCATCGCTGATCTCAAGCCGCACTACAGAGCAATAATAATAAAAACTGCATAGTATTGGCATAGAAACAGAAAGGAAGATCAATGGATCAATAGAAGACCCAGAAATAACCCCACACACCTATGAATACTAGATTTTTGACAAAGAAACCAAAACCATTCAATGGAAAGGAGACAGCATCTTCAAGAAATGGTGCTGGTCCAACTGGATGTCTATATGCAGAAAAATGAAAATAGATCAATATTTATCACCCTGCACAAAACTAAAGTCCAGGTGGATCAAAGTCCTCAATATTAAAACCAGACACACGAAATGAGTTAGAATTAAAAGTGGGGAAGAGCTTAGAACTCATTGGCACTTGTTAGGTGTTTTCTACCTTGTTTTTTTGTTTTTCATCTGCAGTTTCAGAGTATAATGTCTTTGAGTTTCCTACCTAACTGGCCTGCTCAGCTTGTGTGTTGAGAGGGAATGCCTGATGTTGTTAGAGGCTTAGATGCAGTGATGTTCAGAGAGAGAGATTTCGGGAGATGGTCCATGAAATCTACGTGAGATTTGAGGAAGGGTTAAGAGAGGATGCAGCTAATGTTCTTTTCTGGGCTATGGATGAGTAAGAGGGATTTCATCGTGGGAAACAGAGAGAACAGAGAATAATTATTGGCAGTCTATCTGGTCTTCTTGCAGCGAGTCTAGGTGTCTGCCTTAGTTGGCGACTGGGACACAAACAAATAGGTGTATGCAGGCCAGGCAGAGGAGAAAGGGGACTACAGCTTGTGTTCTGTTGCCACACTAGGAAAGGGCATAAAGGAAAGGCTCTGAGGAACAGAGAGTTCATCAATTACATTCTGTGTAATAAAAATACCATGTTTGTTCAAAAAATGTACAACTAATATAAATGCACCACGGTTGAGAATATAGTGTATTTACATTTTATACATTTGCTTTTTGAAGTATTCAATAAAGATGTTGGCATTAAAAATTAAAAATAAAATGTCGAGACCAGTCCTTGATATTTATATGCTCATCTGATCTACCTGGGGAAGCACCAGAAGAGGTGAGCTGCATTTTGTCCTCTGAGATCCATTGTCAGCCCTTGTCTCTGCCTTTTTCTCCAGGAAGCCTACAAGACCCCAGTAACATTCATGTTCAACTGGGGCATAGCCAGTAGAGGTAAGTGATGGGTTGTTTCCTAAGCACAATTGTTAGGCCTAAGATTCTGTCTGCCTTTCTGAGGAAACCTTACAGTATCAAGAACATCTAACCAAAATCAGAGCCAACAAGATGGATAAACACCAGCATGAGAACACAATCAACAAGAATCATGGCAATATGGTACCACTGGGGCCCAGATATTCTACTATAGTGAGCTCTGGATATTATAACACAGCCAAAGCACAAGAAGATGGCCTTAAATCCAATCATACGAAAATGTTAGAGGCCTTTAAAGAGGAAATAAATAAACCTCTTAAAGAAGAAGCAGGAGAAATGGAAATAAAATGTGAAATTGAAAATAAAAGCTATAAAGAAAACAAGAAATGAGGGAGTCCTGAATCAGGAAACCCTATGGAAGAGAACAGAAACTAAAGACACAAGCATCATCAACAAAATTAAGGAGAGAGAAGAGAGGATTTCAGGCATAGAGGATATAATTTAAGAAATCAGTACATGAGTTAGAAATGTTAAATTTAAAAAGTTCTTGACACAAAACATCCAAGAAATTTGTAACAGCATGAAAACAGCAAACCTAAGAATAATAGAAGCAGAAGAAAAAGAAGACTCACTGCTCTAGGACCCAGAAAATATTTTCAACAAAATCATAGAAGAAAACCTCTCCAACCTAAAGAAATAGATGCTTATAAATATACAAGAAGCCTACAGAGAACCAAATATATTGGAGCTGGCAAGAAAATCCTACTGCCTCATAATAATCAAAACATGAAATGTATAGAACAAATAAGGAATGTTAAAAGCAGGAAGAGAATAAGGCCAAGTAACATAAAAAGTCAGAGATGTCAGAATTACAGCTGACTTCTCAACAGAGACTCTAAAACCAGAAGGGCCTGGGCATGTGTCTTGCAGATTCTAACACACCACAGATGTCAGACCAAAGTACTATGCCCAGAAAAGCTTGTACTTACCGTAGATGGAGAAAATAAGATATTCTGGAATGAGTCCAAATTTAAACAACATCTATCTACAAATCCAGGCTACAGAATATAATAGAAAAAAACTTCAACCCAAGTAGTTTAACTACAGCCAAGAAACTAAATAACTCCACATCATCAATAGCAAACAAGAAAATGTCTAATATAGGACCTTGGGAGATGATGCAGCAGCTTAAAACCCTGGTAACTCTCTCAGATAACCCAAGCTCCAATCTTAGCACCCATGTGGCTATGGACTACTATATAAAAATCAAGTCCCAGAATAAATAATGACTTCTGTTTTTTATACAGGCAAGAGGCACACATATGTTGCTCAGACCAAACATCCATACAAATAAAATAGCATAAAAATAAAACATTATTCCACAAAATAGAAACAGTAGGAACATTACCAAACTTTTTTTCTATGAAGCCACAGTCACCTTGATACCTAAACCACACAAAGACCAAACAAAAAAGAAAACTTTAGACCTATCTCTCTTAGGAACATTGATGCAAAAATACTCAATAAAATACTTGCAAACCAAATCCAAGAACACATCAAAGATATCATTCACCATGACCAAGTAGGCTTCATCCCAGGCATGCACGGGTGGTTCAATATACACAAATGCATCAATGTGATCCACCATATAAACAAACTGAAGGAGAAAAACCACATGATCATCTCCTTAGATGCCGAAAAAGCTTTCGACAAACTCCAACATCCATTCATGCTTAAAGTCCTGGAGAGATCAGGGATACAAGGCACATACCTAAACATAGTAAAGGCAATATACAACAAGCCTATAGCCAACATCAAACTCAATGGAGAGAAACTAAATCAATCCCACTGAAATCACGGACAAGGCAAGGCTGCCCACTGTCTCCATATCTCTTCAACATAGTACTTGAAGTCCTAGCGAGAGCAATA
>JAQQSO010007319.1:0-10713 GCA_028658305.1 Pachyuromys duprasi | reverse complement strand
TGTAGAAGAAGAGGGAGGATGGGACTGGAAGGGGAGGAGCCAGGAGGCTACAGTTGGGGCAAAGTGAATAAACTGCAATCAATGAAAAATTAATTAATTAAAAATAGATCCCAGAATGTTACTGATTAATCAGGACAATTAATCTCTACCTTATCCACAATATATATCTTTTTGACAATAAAGCTACTTTCCATAAATCTCTCAGAGTTTACACACATAAATGCTGTTTCCTCAGGAGAGGAAAACAAGCAAACCAGAAAGAAATATATTTAAATTTGTGCAGAAAAGTAAAAAATAATCTTGAGGACTGATGGTGTGGCTCAGTGCAGTGCAAAAGCCTTGAATGCCAGGATTTGATTCCTGGATGTTAAAATAAAATAGAATCAAGGAAAAATAAGCTGAAGAGCACTTTGCTCTTATGGCTTTGTAAAATTAAGGTGCTTAATATATACTGAATCACACTGGAAAAGTCAGATAAATTTTAACATACACATTGACTCAACATGATTTGCCACTTTTAGTACATTATTCACTTAGATTTGTGTGTAAACTTAACAGAACAACTACAGGAGAAAGAGCAGGACTGTGAACAAACATGAGCACATTCTACACACACACACACACACACACACACACAGCATCCAAGCTTTGTGTTACAAGGGAGCCTGGGAGCTTCTCAAATTTAGTCTACTGAAAAAGTGTCACACTTTCAGAACACAAAGACAGAGACATCTTTCCTTTTTAATTCAGCTTTGAAATGTAATAAATGGTCTGCCTTGGTCTCCAAAGAAAGGAACAATGATGTCATCCAGGGTCACTGGTTCCGATTACTGCTGAGGGTAACTATGGTCACAGAAAATATTCAACAGTTTCATAATTAAAAAATCACTGTGTCTGAATGAACTCAATCCATCCTAGTAATTGCTTTCTGTGAAATCTAACCCTTGGTCCAAATAAATGAGTTACAGGTGTGAATAGAATGCTTTCCATCTTTCCTAAGATGTAAGATGTTACTGTTGCTTTTTTTCCCCCTTCTGAGACACTTGGCCTCCAAAAGTATTTATGGTTGATTTATCATAACATTCTAGGAACACCCAGTGTTCAGTGAACAGAGAAAAGGGGTCTTTGTGGTGAAACTGAGCACTCCTGTGTCTCACGCTGCAATCAGGAACTGATCATTTTTTTCTTACCTGTGCACATAAAACTCAACATTCACTATGAGCTGATGAGCTGCCAAACCAGTGTGTCATAGATTTCTATTTTAAAAGCTAGCAAAACTAGCGTAGATCTAAATTCTCCTGCTGAACATGTTATTATTCAAGTAGGAAACCAGTTCACAGAGATTAATTATTTTAATACACTAAAGAAAGGGATGAAAAACGAAGGCCCACAGAAGTGGCAGAAATGAAGGTGATTTTCAAAATTATAGTCCTTTGTAATGTCACACACTAAGTATGTCCATGAAATTAGTAATCATTGGAATTACTTTCTTTGCTTGTGATTTAAACCTGAACTGTCCCTCAGAAGCTCACATGTGCACTTGTCCCCCAACTGCTGGTGCTATTCTGGGAGGTGGTGGGGTCTTGGAGCCTGGGGCCTCCCTGGCTGACATAGGCCACTTCAGGGTAGATGTAGGGGGAGGCGCGGCTTCCACTGTTCTGTACTCTGAGCAGTTTCGGGGGAACTGCTGCTGCCACCGACCAAGAATGCTGGCTGATCTCAGCGCTCAACTGGACAGCATGCAGTCTCCATTAAAACACAAGTGGTGAGACACTTGTGGGAGGGATTTTCTTGATCTGATTATTTCAAGGACAAAGACCCACTCTAGATTTGGGCATGCTTTCTGGTGGCAGCCAGACAAAAGGACATGAAAGTCAGGAGATCTCAGTTTTGCCTGCTTGTCCTCACTGTGGCTAGCAAGTTCATCTATCTCAATGCTGTACTATTTCTTGACCAACATGACAATCAGCTTTCTGGGACTCCAGGATAGTCTGAAGACCAGCAGCTCTCCAGGAGTCCTCTGGGTCTTCAACACCAGATTGGGACTGCAGAGATAATCAACATCATGAAATGAGCAACTACTGGATTGTTGGCCTTCCCATTGTTGGATGACTTGGACTGCATCCTGTAAGCCAATCTAATAAATCCCTTCAATAAACCTTCTTTAGTCCAGGGTTTTTAGAGATGTGCAGCTATTACACCAACCTACTCCAGCCATCCTTCCTTCCCCACCTTGATGGACTATACCCTCTGAAACCTTGAGCCAAATGAAACATTTACAGCAAGTTTCTCTGTCCAGTATCCTGTGACGTCAACAACAAAAGCCAAATGGTCTACAGATTGTCAGGACTGCTGCTAAATGCTTTTCACAAATGGACATTAAGTTGAGACCAAATACATTTTCTGAAAGTAAAGCAGTAATGGGGGGAGAAATGAGTCCTTGAGTAGAAAAGATATAGAATTTACTACTAAGTAAGCAACTTCTTCAGGCAACTTGAGGACAATCCTGCTGAGGTGCTCTGGTGAATATAAGTATCTCCAAGTTATGCCAGCACCAGAATCTTTACAAGTTGTCCCATCTTGAGATTTCCAGGGCCTTTGCATAAATTAACCATGTTCAAGAAGCCAACATAAAGGCACTGAGTAGGAAGTGTTTGCAATAAGGTATGGCCAAATAAATAAGAGCAGAGTATGCTATTAGATCATTTAAATCACAGCAATCTTCTGAGGGAAGCAGACCACCCCCATTTCATGAGGTGAGACTCTAGAAGGTACACAGCTTAGCCAAGGGTGTACAGGACTATTACTTCACAGGGTAAAATTAGAGCTCCCACAAGTTTTGAGTCCCAACCTTAGTCCTGAAACACGAATAAGAATTGAACAAGTACATGGAAACATGTGAGAGAGCTCAAGTATGAGACAAGAGCATGGGCTAAAGTACCTCCCCCACCCCCAGGGGCCAAAGAAATCACTGTAAAGACTGAGAAAAAAATGGACGTTTCATAGGCAGGCATGCCGACTTGCGAAAGACAAACATGCAGGAGAAACCCATCAACCTGAGTCATAAAATTTGATGACCTAGTTACTTTAAGGATCCCTAGCTTTAGACAACCTTGAAACTGGAGTTCTGAAAGGGATGCAGCCTTCCAGGAGCACAAGAAACACATCCATTTGCTAAGAAGTCAACAGCTCATACATCATGTATAGGAAAAAAATTGTTGTTTCTTCTCATTTTCAAATTGCTCAGTTAGTATTGTAAATTATTGTCTGATTTTTTTAAATTCAAGTCTCTATAAAGCTCATCCTGGCTTTCCCAATTCAAAAAAGAGAAATTAAATAAAAACCTTCCAGTCTAGCGAAATAATATGCTATGTTTGAAACGAAGAACAATGTATGTAGTATCTACACTATCTTGAAGAAATGACACATTGATGTCATGTAAAATGAAATATTATGGCAAAATTGCTTTCCACCGCGATTTTGAAAAAGGTAAAATTGTTATAAGTAGAACACTGCAAATCACTACAGGGTAACAATTTCAGGTGAGAAGAGATTTCTGAGAGGAAATCTGCAAGAGTCACCTGAGCTTTCACATAAAGCTAAAGAGAAACATTAATAGGAATGTAAAATGGGACAACCGTGTTTCAGAAGCACAAATGGGCTGGCCTGCTCTGGTTGGGTATCGCTGTGTCCTGCCTGTGTCCTGCCTTTATATCTGTGGAGTGGCCAGATACTTTCTAGGTCTTCCATTCTAGCAGGATTGATCAAGAAGAGAAGTGTTCACAAATTCACAATGATTTTGTGAATAAATAGAGAACCTGATTAAAAAGCTGAGACATAGCATCATCAGATGTTCACAGGAAGACTCAACAAGGTCAACACCACAAAATCCAGTGTGGGCAGTGATTTGATAAAGTGCTGGTGAGTTGACTGTGCATGAAGCCCATGCTGAAATGGTTACAAGGATAGAGGAAATGAACCACGTGACGATGGAAGACCAGGGTGCGCACCTTGACACAGAGCTGGACATGCAGTAATAAGGCTCATAGTCTACTTCTTCATACAGAATGGTTTGTGTTACATAGCTTTGTTTTGTTCCAACATAGTCATATGGCGCAGGACTGAGTTTGGAGTCAAACAATCCAACATATCTGCTCTCTGTCCTACCATTCAACCATTTCCTTTTCCTGTCCCAAGTCCTGTAAGATGCCTGTGGTTTCATCTTTGATCACTAAGGATTTGAAAAAATTGTTCCTGTCAAAGTAAAACCCTGTCACCTGATACCCTGCCTTCTTAGCTTCTAGTCTCCTCTGATATAAATTCTGATAATCAGATTCTCCTGGCTTGCAAAACCCGTTCCTTGAACTTTTGTCTCTTGGGCATTTCATTGTGTCTTCCTGTAAGAGAAAGGTTTTAAAGGCCATTTTCAGACCATGCAAGTTCAGTTTCTATACATCTATATACTGATATTTATGCTGAGTTGGCGGCCCCATGTCATGGATTTGGGTGGCACTGTCTGAAAGAGGCCTGCTCCATAGCATTTGCACTGTAGTTCCCAAGCTGAGAGACAATTCCTCTTGAAGCCCTATGGGCCTCTCATTCTATGAAACGTTATGGATCCTCTCACATCTACCACACTCCTTTCTACTGATGTTAATGCTCAATGTGCACTGTCAACTCTGTCTGATAATAGTGTCTAGGTCTTACCTACCCTTTGTTTTGTTTTGTTTTGTTTTGTTTTCACTGTGAATAGCTATCACGGACATTTTTCCTTTCAGTCTTTTTCTCAAGGATGTTATTCTGGCAACTATACTAAGGGCTCCACTTTGGTTCATACCATGAGACATAACAGTGAACAAATTTTTGTACAATGGAATACTAAACCTGGCCCTTAAAAAAATTCCTACCATTTGATAGAAGAGAAGCATATACAGAATGACAAAAGAAACTAATCTCCATCAGGATTGTGTGAACACTGAGGAGCATGTAACTGTCTTCTGATGGAATACCTGTGTGACTCTAAGACAGAAAGGGGCAGTTCCACTTCAATTTTAAGGCTGAAAATATATTTATAAAATAAATATTATATAAATATGTAATTTATTTATATAGATATGTTTATCTTATACAATATGTAAATGTTATATGGTATATATTTTATTTATGTATAAATAAAATATTATTACAGCTATAATCACAGAGTATTCAGAGTGGAATTCTGGCTATCTGGTGGTTGAGAACCATTCATGATAATGCTATAAATTATGATTATCATCATTATTTCTCAAAAGGTGATATGAAGCAAGGATACAGTTACTTAGGATGTCACTCCATGTTGAGGGGTTAGGGTTAGGTGCAAATCAAGAGACCAAGATATCAACAACTAACTAAATGAGGCTGAAGTTGGTAATGACAAACAACTATTACACAGCTAAGTCAGGTCAGGAACTTACTTGGCAATGAGTAAAGGTCTCTGAAACTCTAGAAAGACTCAGGTAAACTCATTTCACAGGATTCAGCTTGAGGCGATAAGCTCCCTCCCAATCCCAGCTATGAAAATATGTAGAACAAACCTACATAGACTGTTACAGAATGTGTTATACCCAGTTTCTGTAAGGAAGTACTAAAGCTTCCTCTCCTACTTCCTCTTTCCATTCTGGATGTATGGATTAGACTTCTCTAAGAAAAAAACTTTCTGTTCACTTTAAGACTTCTGTGTGTAGTTATTCTGCAGAAGGAAAGGCTCACCTAAATCAAGATGTAGGAACTGAGGATCTTCATCCCGCAGGCCCAGCCACGCACAGCCTGTGAGTCACTGAGGACAGAGAGTCCATATGTATTTGATGCTGCATGCTGAAGCATAGAGCAGTGTCACATGAGCTTCCTTCTGGAGAATGAGCAAATGTCTATTTCCCCCAAAGAGGGTCCCAGAAATAGACCAAGATAATAATCGTACCCAAGTTTTCCTTGGCAAAACAATGAGTTTAATTAAAGCTACTTACAAATGCACAATAAAACCCAAATTAAGACAGAAGTTGGTACTAGGGCTGTGGATTTGGGGACTTTGTATTAGAAAGCAGTGCAATGCTTTAAGTGAGACTTAATAGGCCATCCTAGGAGGAACATGGAAGACAGTGGGGCTGGTGATGTGAACTGTGGGGCTGGCTCAAGAGGCTTCAGAGGAGAAGAATTTTAGTATGTGGCCTACAGGTTTATTCTTGTGATATTTTGGTGAAGAGTGTGGCTGCTTTTTGCCCTTGTCCAAAGAGTTGGCCTGAAGCTAAAATGAAGAGATTTAGATTAACTGCATTGGCAAAAGAAATTTCAAAACAAACTAGTCTAAACTCTGTTCTGTTGTTCACTCTTGTGAGGAACATTTTTGATGAAACAGAGGAACCTGTGCAAGAAAAAATACAAAATGTATGGTTCATGAATTGAAAAGGCACCCGGAAATGGAATGGAACTAAATCCTGTGTTCAAGGAGATAAAGAGATTAAAGAATTAAGTGGAATCAAGGGAGTGGTGACCATGGGGCAAGATCCACCCAGCTAAGCAAGAGAAACTTAGACCCAGGCATAGTGGTACATGCCTTTAATTCCAGAGCTCAAGAGTTAGAGGCATGCAGATCTCTGAGTTCAAGCCCAGCCTGGTCTATAAAGCCAGTTTCAGGACAGCCAAGTTTAGGCAGGCAAGACAGAAAGCTGGTGAAGATGTGATTAGACAGAGGGGCATGTCTAATCAGCCCCAGCTAGCAACAGAACTTTGGCCACTTGACTCTAGCTTTAGAGTCAAGGATAGAAAAAAGGGGTTATGGAAGATTCCTCTGCAACTAAGAAAATTTGCTGAGACCAGGCTTGTGGAAGGGGTGTCTTGGCATGCAGGCCCAGAGCGACCACTGTGTGAAGCTGTGGATGGCCATTGTGTGAAGCTGGATTGCCTTGGAGACCCCAAGAGGTTAGAGATGCCAAAACCATGGCATAGCTGCGGAGCAAAGCTGCTAAGGAGTGGAAGCAGCCCAAGAGAAAGCACTTTGTTGCAGTCAACAAAGCTGAAAGGAGTTGGAGACGGAGAACATTTTGACATCAGATATGGAGACCCAGAATTTGAAGTTGCCCGGCTGATTTTTGGTCTTGCTTTGGTCCAGTATTTCCTCACTATGCTCCCTTCCCTAAATTTTGGAACAGTAATGTATATTTTGTGCCACTGTATGTTGGAAGTACGTGATCTGTTTTTGAATTTGATATTATAGGAGATTACAATTAAATGATTGCATGAATCTCAGAAGAGATTTTGAACTTTGGACTTTTAAACAATGTTGAGACTGTGATAGACTATGGAAAAATGAAGTTAGACTAAATGAGTTTTGCAATATTTTATGGCTACAAGTCTATGGGGGTCAGGGACTGGAATGTTAGGGTTTGAATTTGTATGTCCCCATAGACCTATGTGTTTCAATGCTTGGCCCATAGGAAGTAGCATTATTAAGAGATGTGGCCCTGTTGGAGGAGGTGTGGCCTTGTTGGAGGAAGTGTGCCACTATATGGGCTGGCTTTGAGGGCTCCTCCATTCAAGCTCTGCCCAGTGTGGCACACAGTCTTCCCTTACTGCTTGTGGATCATGATGTAGAATTCTCGGCTCTGTCTCCAGCACCAAGCCTGCCTGTATGCTGTCTTGCTTCCTGCCATGGTGATGGAATAAACCTCTAAAACTGTAAGCCAGCTCCAGTTAAGTGGTTTCCTTTGTAAGAGTTGCCATGGCCATGATGTCTCTTTGCAGCAGTAACACCCTAAGACATATGGATGACGGATTTCTAACAGAAATGTGAGTGATTCCCCACCCCCCAAAATATCATCAAAAAGTATTACCTTGGAACAGATGAGGACATGCTTATAGCTGCACGTATAGCTTCCCTTTCTCCTAACCTTCCGCTGTTCATGCACTCTGCCTCCTACGATCATGTGCAGCTGAGATGGAATTACATACAGCTGGGGAAGAAGCAGAACAGGGAGCGGCTGGAATCTCAGCTGAGGGCTAAGGATTCTGTCCATCTGCCCATGAATCCAGACTGTGAGGGATTCTTGCAGGTGGTCACAGCTCTTCTAATTACGGTAATTGTTTGGAGAAGAGTGTTTCACAGGGGCATTGGCTCAGGCTGTGTTTCCTGGCACACTCGGGACAGACATTAGTGGACCAGTGTACTGTCAGTGGAGCTAGATGCTAGCTTCTAACACTTGGCCAGCACTGTGAACACACCCCTGCCCTGTTGCCTCAGGTACTTTGACAGCATCCCCTTTCTCTAAGAGAATTACAGTGGTACCCCGAATGTGGCTTGCTGGACCAAGAATGTAGATCTCCTTCACAGATGAAGCAAACTGCCTCTTTGGGGGCTGGATCTTGCCTACCCTCTCAATGAGGGCTGTGGCCGTGTGGGGGCCACCATGAATGTCTACTTGCCTAGTGTAAAAGACCCTGTGCTCACTTCACTATAGTGGCAGCCTGCCTCAAAAGCTGCAAAAATTATATCTTTGGAGTTGACCGTGAATATTTATAATATATTCATGTAAATGAGCTGAAGAGTAATATGCATTGCATTGCTTCATTGTTGATTTAAAAAAACTGAAAAAAAGCAGTACTCTGAATGTCAGAGACATTACACTGAAGTGAGTCAATACAGGAAAAGAAAGTTTTCCTCCACACACCAGGCTGCTTCCGTTGCTTACACATTTTCATACTTCTTTGTTTAATTTCACTTCTTACACTGAAAGCGACTTATAGAATTTGCTTCAACTAAACAAGGAGATTCAGATTACATCCAAGGTAAGGTAGATTTATAACAGCACAAAAGTACTTCCCCTTAGTTCTATAATGTACTCTTATGTAACGTCTATAATTGACCCAGTTTATCTGTTTTTAATATTGGTATTTACATTTGCTTGATTACACAGAGTCAGTCATGCTACATAGAAAAAAACATGCTTTCTCTGTTTCCAATGAGTATCTCCTCCCTGAAATGTGTCCATGGTTAACGTCACACAGCCATTAACCAACTCTGTTCTCAACCTCACCCACCACCAACATGTACATCTGGTACATTGGTTTCCCATATCTGGTTAGGATGCTTAGAAGCTTGTTGGGTAAAGATAATCTCAGGTTTTCTGACTTAGGGAAGAAAAGGTGGTACTGCCCTTCTGAGAAAAGAATGAGACCCGATCATTTTATTTTAACAAGGACAGGGATTTGGCAGAAACACATGTCCATTCTGTGAATGAAGGTGTTGTTACCATCTGTGACAGTCCTGTCGCCAACTGAGTGTGTCAGGAGATGGAAATGGGTGGTGAGGACCAAGTGATCCATTTGGAACTTAGTTGACCTTCTCTTTAGATTCTTGACCCAAAACTCAACCTGTCAACCTGTACTACAGAGCAATAGTAGTAAAAACTGCATGGTATTGGCATAGAAACAGAATAGTGGGTCAATGGAACTGAATAGAAGACCCAGAAATAAACCCACACACCTACGGACACTTGATTTTTTTTTCAAAGAAGCCAAAAGCATTCAATGGAAAAAAGACAGCATCTTCAACAAACGGTGCTGGACCAACTGGATTTCTATATGCAGAAAAATGAAAATAGATCCATATTTACCACCTGCACAAAACTAAAGTCCAAGATCAAAAACCTCAACATAAAACCAGATACTCTAAATCAGCTAGAAGAAAAAGTAGGGAAGACCCTAGAACTCGTTGGCACAGGAGACAACTTCTTAAAGAGAACACCAACAGCACAGGCTCTAATAGCAACAATCAATAAATGGGAACTCATGAAACTGAAAAGCTTCTGTAAAGCAAAAGACACTGTTGTCAGAACAAAACGACAGCCTACAGACTGGAAAAGGATCTTCACTAACCCTATATCTGACAGAGGGCAGATATCTGGAATATATAAAGAGCTAAAGAAGTTAAAAAGCAATAAATCAAGCAATCCAATTTAAAAATGGGGTAGAAAGCTAAACAGAGAATTATCTGTAGAGGAATATAGAATGGCAGAGAAACACTTAAAGAGATGCTCAACGTCCTTAGTCATCAGAGACATGCAAATCAAAATGACCCTGAAATTTCACCTTACACCCATCAGAATGGCTAAGATCAAAAACTCAAATGACAACACATGCTGGTTGTAGAGAAAGGAGAACCCTCCTCCACTGCTGGTGGGAATGTAAACTGGTACAGCCGCTTTGGAAATCAATCTGGTGCTTTCTCAGACGATTAGGAATAGCATTTCCTCAAGACCCAGCTATACCACTCCTAGGCATATATCCAAAAGTTACTCAAGTACACAAGGACATTTGCTCAACCATGTTTGTAGCAGCTTTATTCATAATATCCAGAACCTGGAAACAACCCAGATGTCCCTCAATGGAGGAATGGATACAGAAATTGTGGTATTTTTACACAATGAAATACTACCCAGCAATTAAGAATGAGGAAATCATGAAATTTGCATGCAAATGGTGGGATCTAGAAAATATCATTCTGAGTGAGGTATCCCAGAAGGAGAAAGACACACATGGTATATACTCACTTATTTAGACCTATAAGATATGATAAACATAATGAAATCAAACAAGAAAGAGGACCTGGAATAAGAGGATCAAGCCTCACTTAGAAAGACAAATGGGATGGGCATGGGATATAGGAGAAAACAAGTAACAGGA
>JAQQSO010007318.1:0-10714 GCA_028658305.1 Pachyuromys duprasi | reverse complement strand
AGACCCTATGCAGGGAAACAGGGACTGTTTCAGTCATGATCTTGATGGCTGGCTCTTTGACCCTCCCCCATACAAGCTGAGGAGTGACAGACTGGCTAGATCCCAGGGGAGGACATTGCAGCCAGCCCTGAGGAGTCAGGATAAGCTGGGGCTGGATGGAAGGGAAGGAGTTCTTCCCCTGTTGGTGGACTTGGAGGGGGCGGGGAGGAGGGAGATGAGGGATGGAGTGGGAGGGTAGGAGGGAATGAGGGAGGGGGCTAAGCCTGGGATTCAAAGTACCTAACCTGTGATTGAGATAAAAATAAATCAATTTAAATAAAAAAAATCACACTCAAGCATGAGTTACCATCTCTAGAAGGATAATAGAAGATATTTCGTGGAATTCATTTGTTCATTTATTTAATAAATATTTATTGAGTGACAAAAAAAAGAAGGCTGTGTGCTCTCGTGGCTTTTCGGATGCAGAGCGTATTGACACTCTAGGGCTCATTAGAGCCATGAGCAAGCGGCCAGAAGCCTCTCGGAACATAATTATGTGTAGTGTACATTATTATTTTCAATCCTCACTCCCCACTCAGAACCCCGTTCTGCTCTGCTGGTGGACTCCGGCACATAAGCCTTAATTCTTAACCCTTTCACTTTACCCTTAGCCGTAACCCTCACTCCTAACCCTTAACCCTAACCCTTATCCCTAACCCTTAACCCTTAACCATTAACCTTAACACCTAACCCTTAACCCTAAACCTTAACTCTAACCCCTAACACTTAACCTAACACTTAACACTAACCCTTAACCCTAACCCTTAACATTAACACTTAAACCTAACCCTCAACACTAACTCTTAACCATAACCCTAACATTTTACCCTAACCCTTACCCCTAACCATTCACCCTAAACCTTAACTGTTAAATCTTAACCCGTAACCCTAAATCTTAACCCGAACCCTTAACCCTAACACTAAACCCTAACATTAACTGCTAACCTTTAACACTATCCCCTAATCCTATCCCTTAAAACTTAAACCTAAGCTTTAATTCTTAACCCTAACCTTTACCCTAACCCGTAACCTTCTCTCCTAACCCTTAGATCTAACCCTTAACCCTAACTCTTAACCCTAACCATTAACCCAAACCCTTAACTGTAACCCTTAACCCTAAATCTTAAACCTAACCCTTACCTCTTAACCCTAACCCTTAACCCTTAACCCTAACCACAACACTTAACCATAAACCTTAACCTAACCCTTAACCCTATCCATTAACCCTAACCTTTAATCTTACCCCTTAACACAAATCCTTTCCCTAACCCTTAACGATAACCCTTAACACGTAACCTTTAAATCTAACCCCTAACACTTAACCCTTACCCCAAACCCAAAACCCTTAACCCTAACCATTATCCCTAACCCCTGAACCTTAACCCTGAGCCTTAACCATATCCCCTAACCTTAAGTCCTATCCCTTAACCCCTAACACTTAACTGTAACCCTTAATGCTAATCCTTAACCCTAACCCTTAATCCTAACCCTTGACCTTTAACACTTAACCCTTAACCCGAACCCTTAACACTTACTCTTAACCCTAACCCTTAACCCTAAAACTTAACCCTAACCCTAACACTAACCCGAACCCTTAACCCTAACCCTTACCCTTAACCCTAACCCTTAACCCTAACCCTTAACCTAACCCTTAACCCTAACCCTTAACCCTACCCCCTAACCCAAACCCCTAACCCTTAAACCCTAACCATTGACCCTAACCCTTAACCATAACCGTTAACCCCAATGGTAAACCGTAACCCCTAACAGTTACCCCTTACCCCACCCTTAACCCTAACCCTTAACCCTTTAACATTAACCCTTACCCAAACCCCTAACCCTTTACCCTAACCCTTAACATTTAACCCTAACCCTTAACTCTAACCCCTAATCATAAACCCTAACCCTTAATCCTAACACTTAACTCTAACCCCTAACCCTTAACCTAACTCTTAACCCTTAGCCTTAACCCTAACCCTTAACCATAACCCTAAACATTAATACTAACTGCTAACCCTTAACACTATCCCCTAATCCTATCCCCTAAAACTTAAACCTAAGCCTTAATTCTTAACCCTAACACTTTACCCTTAGCCATAACCCTCACTCCTAACCCTTAACCCTTAACCCTAACCCTTAACCCTTAACCCTAACACCTAACCCTTAACCCTAACCCGTTTCCCTAAAACCTAACCCTTAACCCTAACACTTAACCCTAAGCCCAACCCTTAACCATAACCCTTAATGTAACCCTTAACCCTAACTCTTAACCCTATCCATTAACCCTAACCTTTAATCTTAACACTTAACCCTTAACCATTAACCCTAACCCTTAACACTAACCCTTAACCTGTAACATTTAAATCTAACCCCTAACCCTTAACCCTTACCCATAATCCTGAACACTTAACCCTAACCCCTAACCCTTAACCCTGAACCTTAACCATATCCCCTAACATTAAGCCCTATTCCTTAACCCCTAACACTTAATTGTAACCCTTAATGCTAATCTTTAACCCTAACACTTAACCCTAACCCTTAACCCTTAACACTTAACCCTTAACCATTAACCCTAAACCTTAACACTTACTCTTAACCCTAACCCTTAAACAAGAAACTTAACCCTAACACTTAACCCTAACCCTTAACACTACCCCTAACCCTTAACGCTAAACCTTAACCCGATGTCCTAACTCTTACTATTATCACCTAACCCTAACCCCTAACCCTTAACCCTAACCCTTAATGCTTAACCCTAACCCTTTACCTTAACCATAACTCCAAACCCAATACCTTAACCCTTAACCCTAACCCATAACCCTAAACATTAACCCTTACACTTAACCCTAACATATATCCCTAACCCTAAACCTGAACCCTTAACCGTAACCCTTAACACTATCCCCTACCCTAACCGCAAACCCTAACTCCTAACCCTTAACCCTAACCCTTAACCCTAATCCTTAACTCTTAACCCTAACCCTCAAGCCTAACCATTAACCCTATATTCTAACCCTTAATCCCTAACCCTTAAGCCCTAACCCTTGACCCAAACCCTTAACATTAACCCTTAACACTAACCCTTAACCCTAACCATTAGCCCTAACCAGTAACACTAACCCTTAAGTCTAACCCCTAACCCTCAACGTTAACCCTTAACCCTAAACCTTAAGCCTAACCCTTAACCCTAACCCATAACCCTTAACCCTAACCCTTAACACAAACCCCTAACCCTTAACCCTAACCACTAACGTTAACCCTAGCCCTTAACCTAACACCTAACCATTAACCGCTAACACTAAACCCTAATTTTTAACCGCAACCTTAACCCAACCCTTAACCCTAACCCTTAACCCTAACCCTTAACCCTAACTCCAACCCTTAAGCACAACCCTTAACCATAACCCTTAACCCTTTAACCTTAACACTAACCCTAACCCCTAACACTTTACACTAACCCTTAACCCTTAACCCAATCCCTTAACTCAAACCCCTAATCCTTAACCCTAACCTTTAACCCTAACCCTTAAGCCTAACCCTTAAGCCTAACCCTTATCCCTTAACCCTAACCCCTAACCCTTAACTATAACCCCTAACCCTTAACACCAACCCTTAACCCTAACCCTTAACACAAACCCTTAACACTTAAGCCTTAACCCTTAACCTGTAACCCTAAACATTAACACTAACTCCTAACACTTAACACTATCCCCTACACTAACCCCAAACCCTAACTCCTAACCCTTAACCCTAGCCCTAAACCCTAACCCTTAACTCTTAACCCTAACCCTGAAGCCTAACCATTAATCCAATATTCTAACCCTAACCCGTAACCCTTAACCCACAAGCCTTCACCAAAACCCTTAACATTAACCCTTAATGCTAACCCTTAACCCTAACCCTTAGTTCTAACCCGTAAGCCTAACCCTTAAATCTAACCCCTAACCCTCAACGCTAACCCTTAACCGTAAACCTTAAGCCTAACCCTTAACCCTAACCCATAACCCTTAACCCTAACCCTTAACATTAACCCCTAACCCTTAACCCTAACCACTAACATTAACCCTAACCCTTAACCCTATCCCCTAACCCTAACACCTAACCCTTAACCGCTAACACTTAACCCTAATTCTTAACACTAACCTTAACCCAACCCTTAACCCTAACCCTTAACCCTAACACCTAACCCTTAACCCTAACTCCAACCCTTAACCCCAACCCTTAACTCTAACCCTTAACCCTTTAACCTTAACACTAACCCTAACCCCTAACCCTTTACGCTAACCCTTAACCCTATCCCTTAACTCTAACCCCTAATCCTTAACCCTAACCTTTAACTCTAACCCTTAACCCTAACCCTTATGCCTAACCCTTATCCCTTAACCCTAACCCCTAACATTAACCCTAACCCTTAACTCTAACCCCTAACCCTTAACACTAACCCTTAACCCTAACCCTTAACACAAACCCTTAACCCTTAACCCATAACCCTAAACCTTTTCATTAACTCCTAACCCTTCACACTATCCCCTACCCTAACCCCAAACCCTAACTCCTAACCCTTAACCCTAACCCTTAACCCTAACCCTTAACTCTTAACCCTAACCCTCAAGCCTAACCATTAACCCTGTATTCTAACCCTAACCCCTAACCCTTAACCCCTAAGCCTTGACCCAAACCCTTAACATTAACCCTTAACGCTAACCCGTAACCGTAACCCTTAGCCCTAACCCATAACCCTAACCCTTAAATCTAACCCCTAACCCTCAACACTAACCCTTAACCCTAAACCTGAAGCCTAGCCCTTATCCGTTAACCCTAACCCATAACCCTTAACCCTAACCCTTAACTCTAACCCCTAACCCTTACCACTAATGTTAACCCTAACCCTTAACCCATAACCCTAAACCTTAACACTAACTACTAACTACTAACCCTTAAAACTATTCCCTAACCCTAACCCCTAAAACTTAAACCTAACTCTTAATTCTTAACCCTGAACCTTTACCCTAAACTGTAACCCTAACTCCTAACCCATAACCCTAAACCTTATCCCTAATCATTAACCCAAACCTTGAACCCTAACACTTAAGGCTAACCCTTAAAACTAACCCTTAACCATAACCCTAACGTTTAACCCTAACCACTAACCTTTGCTCTTTACACTAACCCTCAACCCTAACCCCTAACCCTTAACCGTAACCCTTAACCATAAACATTAAGTGTAATCATTAACCCAAACCCTTAACTCTAAACCTTAACACTAACTGCTAACACTTAACACTCTCCCTTAACCCTAATTCCTAACTCTTAACCATAACCCTTATCCCTAAAACCTAACCCTTAACTCTAACCCTAACCCTTAACCCTTAACCATAACCCTTAAGGCTAACCATAACCCTTAATGCTAATATTTACCTGTAACACTTAACCCTAACCCTTAACCTTAACCCATATCCCTAATCCTAAACCCTAACCCTTAACCGTAACCCTTAACCCTAACCCTTAACCATGACTCTTAACATTAACCCCCAACGCTTAACCATAACCCTTAACCCTAACCCTTAACCCTAACCCTTAACCCTAACATATAACCCTTAACCCTAACCTTTAACCCTAACCCTTAACCCTAACTTTTAACAGTAACCCTTAACCCTATCGCTTACCACTAACCCTCAACCCTAACCTCTAACACTTAACCCTAACTCTTAACCCTAACCCTTAACACTAACCCGTAACCCTAACCATTAACGCAAACCCTTAACCCTAAACCTTAACACTAACTGCTAACCCTTAACACTATCCCCCAACCCTAATACCTAACCCTTAACCTTAACCCTTAACACCAACCCTTAACCCTAACCATTAACCCTAACACTTAACCCTTAACCTGTAATCCTAAACGTTAATGCTAACCCTTAATCCTAACAGTAAACCTTAACACTAACTGCTAACCCTTAACATTATCCCCTAATCCTATCCCCTAAAACTTAAACCTAAGCCTTAATTTTTAAACCTAACCCTTTACCCTAACCCGTAACCTTCATTCCTAACCCTTAACCCTAACCCTAACCCTAACCCTAACCCTTAACCCTTAACCCTTAACTCTAAACCCTAACCCCTAACCCTAACCGTTAACCCTAAACTCTAACCCTTAACCCTAACCCTTAAATATAACCCCTAACCCTTAACCCTAACCCTTAATCCTAACCCTTAACCCTTAACTCTAACTCATATGCCTTAACCCTAACCCTTAACCCTAAATTCTAACCCTTAACACTAACCCTTAACCCTATCCCCAACCCTTAATCATAACCCTTAACCTAACCCTTAACCCTAACCCTTAACCCTATCCGTTAACCCTAACCTTTAATCTTAACCCTTAACACAAACCCTTATACCTCAACCTTAACACTAACCCTTAACCCATAAACCTTAAATCTAACCCCTAACCCTTAACCCTTACAAATAACCCCGAACCCTTAACCCTAACCCTTAACCCTAACCCCTAAATCTTATCCCTGAGCCTTAACCATATCCCCTAACCTTAAGTCCTATTCCTTATCCCCTAATACTTAACACTAACCTTTAATGCTAATCCTTAAACCTAACCATTAACCCTAACCCTTAACCCTTAACAATTAACAGTTAACCATAACCCTTAACACTTACTCTTAACCCTAACCCTTAACCCCAAAACTTAACACTAACACTTAACCCTAACCCTTAACCCTAAAACTTAACACTAACACTTAACCCTAAACCTTAACACTAACCCTAAACATTAATCCTAAACCTTAACACGATCTCCTAACCCTTAAAATTATCCCCTAACCCTAACCCCTAATCCTTAATCTTAACCCTTAACGCTTAACCCTGACCTTTACCCTAACCATTAACCATAACTCCTAACCCATAACCTTAACCTTTAACCCTAACCGATAACCCTAAACATTAACCCTAACCCTTAACCCTAACACATATCCCTAACCGTAAATCCTAACCCTTAACCGTAACCCTTAACACTATCCCCTAAACTAACCCCTAACCCTTAACCATAACCATAACCCAAACCCTTAAACCTAAACCTTAACCCTTAACCTTATCCCTAAAGCCTAACCATTAACCCTATATTCTAACCCTAACCCCTAACCCTTAACCCCTAACCATTGATCCAAACCCTTAACCCTAACATTTAACCCTACCCTTAGCCCTAACCCGTAAACCTAACCCTTAAATCTAACCCTTAACGCTCAACAATAACCCTTAACCCTAAACATTAAGCCTAACCCTTTACCCTAACCCGTAACCCTTAACTCCACTCAACATTAACACCTAACTCTATCCCCTAACTCCAACCCCTAACACTTAACCCTAACTCTTAACCCTAACCTTAACCCTAACCATTAACCCAAACCCTTAACCAAAATCGTGAACACTAACTGCTAACCATTAACACTATCCCCTAACCCTAATCCCTAACCCATGACCCTAACCCTTAACCCTTAACCCTAAACCTTAACCATAACCCGTAACACTATCCCATACCCTAATCCCTAACCCTTAACCATAACCCTTAACCCTAACCTCTAACCCTATTCCCTATCCCTAACCCCTAACCCTTAACCCCTAACCCTTGACCCTAACCCTTAACTCTAACCCTTAACCCTAACCCTTAACCATAACCCTTAGCCCTAACCCGTAACCCTAACCCTTAAATCTAACCCCTATCCCTCAACCCTAACCCTTAACCCTAACACTTAAGCCTAACCCTTAACCCTAACCTTTAACAGAAACCAATTACCCATAACCCTATTCCCTAACCCTTAACTCTAACCATAATCCTATCCCCTAACCCTAACCCCTAACCCTTAACCCCTAACCCTTAATCCTAATCCTTGACCCTAACCCTTAAACCTAACCCCTAATCCTTAACCTTAACACCAACCCTTAACCCTAACCCTAACCCTTTAACCTTAACCCCAACCCTAAACACTAACCCTTTACCCTAACCCTTAACCCTTAACCCTAACCCTAAACACTAACCCGTAACCCTAACCCTTAACCCTTAACTCTATCCCTTACCCTTAACACTAACCCTTAACCCTAACCCTTAACTCTTAACCTTAACACTAACCCTTAACACTAACCCTTAACCCTATCCCTTAACACTATTCACCAACTTTTACACCTAACCCTTAACCATAACCCTTAACCCTAACCCTTAACCCTAACCCTAACCCTTAACCCTTAATCCTTAACCCTAACCCTAACCCCTAACCCTAACCCCTAACATTTTACCCTAACCCTTATCCCTTAACCCTTAAGCCTAACTCCTAACCCTTAACCCTAATTCTTAACTCTAACCCCTAACCCTTAACCCTAACCCTTAACACTAACCCCTAACCCTTAACTCTAACCCTTAACACTAACCCTTAAAACTAACCCTAACCCTAACCCTTAACTCTAACCCCTAATCCTTAACCCTAACCCTTAACCCTAACCCCTAACTCTAAACCCTAACAGTTAACCCTAACTCTTAACTCTAACCCCTAACCCTTAACACTAACCCTCAACCCTGACATTAACACTAACCCTTAACCTTAACCCTTAACCCTAACCTTTAATGCTAACCCTAACATTTTACCCTAACCCTAACCTTTAATGCTAATCATTAACCTTAACCCTTAACCCTAACACATATCCCTACCCCTAAACCCAAACCCTTAACCATAACCCTTTACCGTAACCCTTAACTATAACTCTTAACCATAACCGCCAACCCTTTACCCTAACCCTTAACCCTAACCTTTAACTATTACCCTTAACGCTAACCCTTAACCCTTTACCCTAACCCTTAACCCTTAGCCTTAACCCTTAACTCTAACCCTAATCCTTAACCCTAACCCTTAACCATAACCCTTAATCCTAACTCTTAAACATAACCCTTTACTCTAACCCCTAACCCTTAACCCTAACCCATAACCTTAACCCTTAACCATTAACCCTAGCGCCTAACCCTTAACCCTAACTCTTAATTCTAATATCTAACCCTTAACCCTAACCCTTAACCCTAACCGATAACACTAACACTTACCATAACACTTAACACTAACCCTAACATTTTTCCCTAAGCCTAACCTTTAACCCTAACCATTAACCCTGATCCTAAACCCTAACCCTTAACCCTTAACCCTAACCCCTAACCTTATCTCTAACCCTTAACCCTTACCCTTAACCCTAAACCTTAATCCTAACCATTTACCCTAACACTTAACCCTAACACTTAACCATAACCCTACCCCTTACACTTAACCATAACCCTTAACTATAACCCCTAACGCTAACCCTTAACCCTTTACCCTAAACCTTAACCCTTAACCTTAAACCTTAACTCTAACCCCTAATCCTTAACCCTCAACCCTTACCCATAACCCTTAATCCTAACCCTTAACTGTAACCCTTAACACTAACACTTAACCCTAAACCTTAACTCTAACCATTAACCCTTTATTCTAACCCATAACCCTATCAACTAACCCTAACCCCTAAACCTTAACCCTAACCCTGACCCCTATCCTTTAACCCTAAAACTTAACCCTTAACCCTAACCCTTAATCCTATCCCCTAACCCTAACCCTTAAACCCCTAAGCCGTAACCCTAACCCTTAACCCTATCCCTTACCCCTAAACCTTATCCCTAACCTCCAAGCCTAACCTGAACCATAACCCATAAACCTAACCCTTAACCCTAACCTGTAACCCTTAACCCTAACGCTTGACCCTAACCCCTAATCCTTAACCCTAACCGAAAACCCTAACCCCTAAGCCTTAACCCTATCACTTAACCCTATCCTGTAACATTAAGCCCTATCCCTTAAACCCTAACACTTAACCGTAACCCTTAACGCTAACCCTTAACCCTAACCCTAACCCTTAACCCTTAATAATTAACCCTTAACCCTGACCCTTAACCCTTACTGTAAACCCTAACCATTAACCCTAACACTTATCCCTAACCCATAACACTAATCCTAACCCTTAACCCTAAACCTTAAACCGATCTCATAACCCTTAACATTATCCCCTAACGCTAATCCCTAACCCTTAACCCTAACCATTAACGCTTAACACTACCCCTTAAACCTAACCCTTAACGCTAACTCCTAACCCTTAACACTAACCCTTATCCCTAACCCATAACCCTAACCATTAACCCTAACCCTTAACCCTAACCTATATCCCTAACCCTAACCCTTAACCCTTAACCCTAACCCGTAACGATAACCCTTAACACTATCCCATACCCTAACCCCTAAACCCTCACCGTTAACCCTCACCCTTAACCCTAACCCTTAACCCTAACCCTTAACCCTAACCCTTAAGCCTAACCCTTAACCCTATCCACTAACCCGAACCCATAACCCTTAACCCGAACCCATAACCATTAACCCTTAACCATTAACCCTAACTGTTAGGAACTGGCCCTGAGAAACTTGTGACTTTTCCCCACCCTGCTGCACCTGGCTCCCACCCTGCTGCACCTGACTGATCAACATCCTGTTTGGCAGATGCAAAGATGTGAGAACTGTACCATGACTTTTTAGGAGTAACCATTGGAGAACTGTATCATGACTTTTTAGGAGTAACTGCTTGGCAGATGCAAAGATGTGAG
>JAQQSO010007317.1:0-10714 GCA_028658305.1 Pachyuromys duprasi | reverse complement strand
ACTTGGAGGGGCCGGGGAAGAAGGAGATGAGGGAGGGAGTGGGAGAGTAGGAGGGAATGAGGGAGGAGGCTACGCCTGGGATTCAAAGTACCTAACCTGTGATTGAGATAAAAATAAATAAATTAAAAAAACAAAACAAAAAAAAAGTACAAAAAGGTTTTAAAACAAAAAGCTTTGTAAACACAGGAGTAATAACGTAAAACTTTTAGTTTGTCTATAAAAAAACACTTGTTTTCGAAAAGATTATTAAAACAAGGCTTGATGAAGAGAAACAAACATTCATTTTAAAACTTAGCTTCTTGAACAAACTGTTATTATATTCAATGACTTCTCTGTCCACTAATGTCTAAAACATTTAGATATGCAGAGAACAAGTCTCAGCTGTGATAAAGCCAAGGACATTTAGATTTCACACATTATACCTACAGTATATAGCTTCCAATGCACAAATCTACCTAAAGCAAAAACCCTACTTTACCATTTACATATGGAACTGCATGGTTTGCAGTATTTTACCATGGTTTAATCACTAAACCCCAGGAAGTAATTCAGATATGTCCAGATAACTCAGGCTATTAAAAGCCCAGGTTAGGAATCTAAAACTGAAGACCTCTTTCATTCCATGTCTAGCATGACATTACTGTAGAAAACATAGTTATACTGTATGGTTTCAGAGAAAATAAGCATAATTTCACACATTATTAATGGTGTAATGATCCATACTTGGCATGGCCAAAAGCTTTTCCAGTCCATTAGAATTCTTCGTTCATATTAAGTCCACAGCTCTAGCCAACTTCCTTTGGTCCATTTAAGTTAAGAAGACAGTATCTTGAGGCTTGCACCTGACCTTGTCTTCCAATTGACATTGTCTTGTAGGTCATTTTCAGTGATGAACTCTGAAGCTTTCCAATTATATCCACTGATTCTGACTCAATGTGTACAGATTCTGGTAATTCCCAAAGCCATACACATACACTGTGCTTCTTGACAGGAATAAAAAATCAGTCTTTTACCTGTCTCCTTTTTACTCCTCCAGCCTCTTTATTCTTCTCCTCATCTGCCATTCTGACAGCTTGTCTGTCTGCCTTCCAAGCCTGTGTTTAACTTTATAAAGAAGATCAGATAATTTCACTCCCCATCAGGTGCCACCTCTATTCTTTCCTACAGTCAGCTGTACTGTTCTACCTCAGACTTTTTGATGCAGTGTCCCATATGGTGGGCACGAGACTTGAATGTATATATCCTTAGTCACAAAATATTGTTCTTTAATATTATACAGTCAGTGTATTCATAGGTAAAGGGGATGATTATAACATGCCTCATAATGACGTTTCTATCGGTGACAAAATGTACAAAGTAACCCCATGTGGTCTTGTAGAGTAGAAGAATATCATGAAATCAGATGTTTTTGTTTTTTGTTTTGTGTAATATTTTCTGTGTCAAAGCATACAAATACGTACATACCATTGTATGTTTTAATTTCATAATTTAGAAAAAGATATATTTTCATTTTAATGTATAGGTGTTTTCACTACATGTATGTATAGTTGTGTACCACATGTGTGCATTTTCAGGAGAGGACGCAAAGGGTGTGTTGAGCCACCTGGATTTGTGAGGCAAAATGTGGGTGCTGGGAATGGAGCCCAGGCCTTCTGTAAGAACAGCTAGAGCTCTTAACTGCTGAGCCATCTCTCCAGCTCCATATTATGATTTCTTATAGCATGTAATATAGTAATATGCCATTCAGATTTATAGCCCAAGAGGCATAGGCTAGATAGGCTGGACCTTCAAGGCATTTCTAAGAATACTCAATGATGTAAGCAACGCAGTGAAATCATTAACCCACTTCTTACAGTTTGTCTTTGTTTTAAACTGTAGTGTGCCCTCACAGAATGAGTATGAGATTAAATGTGATCTGTAATTACACTCTGAGGAAGTAATAGACTTGAAGCTTAGAAAGTATTTGTTGGAATTCAGTGCATTATTAATTTCTTTGTATTTTGAGTCTGAAAGGTAATCACTGGATTTGTTTAAGGGACAGCCTGGTCTTCCCTGCTTATCCTCTGTATCTAGAGACACGTAAACACACTGGGAAGGGGGCGTAGCTTTACAGCCAGATTTACCTGTATTTGAAAGGTGCAACTGCCACTTACTAGCTGCTTGTCCTCAGACACGACACTTAATTGCTACATGCCTCCATATTTTCATCTGTAAAATGGGTAGAATAAATCTACTTTGTTATCGTGAAGAGCAGCTGAGTTCATCTCTGAAACGTTATATCAAGTGCTTTGCTAATATTTGCCATTTTCATCATCATGAATGCTGTTATTAGTAATGATTTTTATCGGTACAGTATTGTCAGTTACTAAGGATTAGTCAACATATATATTAGAAAATGCTTCTAAGGGTAATATTTCCCTTAATAGTATAATTAGTTCCTTTCATTAATAAGATAAGTATCATCTATGTTTCTATTGGGGCCTTAGCTTCCAAGAACATTTTATTCTCTCTAGGTTTTCTTTCCCTGCCTCTCGTGTTGTTTCATAGTTTTAGGGATTTCCACTTAACTTTGTATGCAAACACTTAATGGTTCTTTTCTCTTGTCTGCACACTGAATGTTGGATCCCAGACTCTTGAGACTATAAATAGAGTACAACTTTGAGCTACAAAGCTCTGAATAAGAAATGTGAGTCTGTGTTTCAAACCAGGCATGGTGCTACATGTTTGTTACCCCAGCCTTTTGGAGTCCAAGGCCTGCCTGACAAGACCTTGTGTGAAGAATATACATATATATCTATGTTTAGATGAATTACTCAAAAGTAGTTACTAAAGAACATAAAAATAAAAAAACTAATATTCTCATATTTTCCAATGTTTTACTTTCAATAAATAGTGAAATAGTTTCTTGTTTTTTGTTTTTTGGTTGTTTTTTTGTTTGTTTGTTTGTTTGTTTCTTACTGAGGTTGACTCTAGTCAGATCAGATGCCAGCTGTGTGAAGGAAATCAGGCTGCCATAGAATGAATAATTCGCTTTGGCCGAAAGCCATGAGTGAGAAGCTGAGGAGGGATTATGGTAAGAACAGAGCAAACAAGAAAATGCTGAAGGTAAGAATGTTGCTTTCTTTCTGTGATAAAATACCTGGAAGGTTGGGGGCTGTGTGTCTTATGTTAGCTCTCCATTTTAGAGGATTCAGTCTGTTTCTACTTGCTTCCCTTGTTCTAGGACCTGTGGTGAAACAGATCCTCATTGCAGAGAACTCAGTAGAACATAGCTGAAAGGGACAGGTGGGGCTAGGAACAACCATACCCTTTGCAGTGACCTGTCTCTTCCAGGTAGGCTCCACCTACTCTGGTTTCCACTACTAATAGCTCATTGATGAAGTTAGATCCCTCATGGTCAGTCATGTTCAAGTGACTTCAAATGTATATGGGGACCTAGTCTTACACACATGATCTTTGGGAGAATATTTTACATTCAAACCATATATTTTGTTTTCCCTTGAGCCTTACCAATATGTGAGAGTCACCAAGATAGAGATTTGTTAAACATTGAGCAACAAGGTAGAAATCCTTGGGAATTTGTATCTGGAATTTCCCCTCAGAACCCTGCCCATTTGTGGGTCAAAGCTCTTAATGGCATTAGGCAACTGTGATGTAGAAGAACATTGTGTCACACACACTTACAGTGTAAGTGCCAACTGTGCTGCAGAGCAGCAATGTGCTCCCTGTGACATAGCACACAACTGTAGTGTGCTACTGAAACCAGTAACTTAAGATGTCCTTTCTAGTAAACATTGTTTCAGGGTTGCAGCAAAGTCAACGGATTTTATGGGGATCAGTAAAGGATTAGCTCGTCTTTCATGTCTAGAATGGTTAGAATACCTTTTGAAGTGTCTTCTCGACTATGTCTACCTTGGATGGTAAGAGGGATAAAATTTCACCAATAATTCTACCACTGTCCAGTGTTTTAGTTGAAGTTGGATTGCTTGATTAAGAAACATTGCAGTTCCTTGTATTGACTTTTGAGTCTTTAAATTTAAATTGATACAGATACAGTAAACATCAAGATCACAGAGACCTATAGACTATACTAAACCTCAGTGAACGTTCATATACATAGAATAGCCATTCTGAAGCTGTGGGGCTTCACTTCGGACTTTACATTTTCACTATCACATATATTTTTATGCACATCCACCACCATAAACAAACAAAAATCTATGAAAGAAGTAAGCATAAGTTAGGAAAATAGTTTGATACCCTCCTTCACAACTCCTGTCTATAATCCTCATTCTGCCCACAGTCCTGCTGATTCTGGCCTTTGCTGGGGCATGGTTCCAGGAGCAGCAGCTCGTGGAAGAAGAGGCTTTCACTCATGGCAGAGGAAAGCAAAGACATGGTCCCAGTGACCTACTACCTCTAGTGAGGTCCCATCTCCTATTTCCAGGGTTTCCAACAAAGGTTTTCAAGGGTTTTTATTTAAAAGGGTTACAAATATTGATAGCTGTGGTACTCAAAGTTAAAACTAAATTTCCCAAATGGGAAATACTCATTTTAAAATCTATTGGCATTTTATGAAAAAAGAATCCCTACTTAAATGAGAAATAGCATTATTTTTATTTTGGGGGGTCTCTGATGTTTAATAGGTGAGCTAGATTCTCATACCAAATTCTACCTTGAGTTCATAAATCAGACATTCCTGTATCAGGGAAATGACCTATGATACTTAAAAGAGCAAGGGAAACATTAGTGATGCTATGAACAGTTTTGAGCTTGATATACCCTATTAGGGGCATAGGCAACACATGTACCTGCACCACACTATTGAAAATGCCTCATTTATTTGATATTTGGAAATAAGAGATATCATCTCTTACGTTTTTTTTTATACTGAGGTCATAGAATTCTCTCTCTCTCTCTCTCTCTCTCTCTCTCTCTCTCTCTCTCTCTCTCTCTCTATGTATGCATATTGTCAAAAGACTGCTAATTGAGTTGGAGGAAAGAATTTGTGATTTTTGTACCACCTTTGAATATTTAAGATTATACTCCCATCCTCTCACTGTGTCTTTGGCTCTCAATCAGCACAAAACTGAGGAAAAATCATTATAAGACTATATCTCAGAGGTATTTCTTGACTCCACTGAATTATGTAAATATAGTTTATCTTCAACTAAAATTACTATTTTCTTTGATTTTGTTCCACTGAGTTGTAAGCAGCTATGTCTTTCTGAGATTTTAATATTCTGAGCTGCTGCCCTCTTGTTTTCGCAAACTTACCTTGCTTCAGATACTGATAAGTGACAACTAATTTACAAGAAGTCAAGAGGATTTGAGTGAAACAGGTTTGTTTTTCTTTAGTGTTTGGGGATTTTAAGAACCTTCTAGATCACACATGTAATTATGCATCACTTAATGAAATCTGTTAGACAGTTCTGTTTTTGTGAAAACATTATTGCACACTTAAGCAGACCTATCTGGTATAGCTTACTGCACAGCGAGCTCTATTATGGGGTGTGTGTATTATGGTTAGCGGTGCTTTATACTTTGCTTATACTTACACCACAAACACAGTAGTACTGACATGACAAAAGCAACGGTGTCAGTAGATAATAGAAATTGTCCAGCTCCATTATAATCTTAAGGGATCATCTTGTATGGGCACACCATCAGGGACCTAGACATCTTTATGCAGAACAATTGTACATACAGAGAGAATGGTTTGGAGTCAAAGGTAAAATTTTGCTCAATTTTACAGAGCAGTGTTCTGTTTCCCTTCATGTGCACCACTCTGAAGTAAATGGTTAGGGAGTTCTTTTCCATTGAATGGTTTTGGCTTCTTTGTCAAAAATCAAATTTCCATAGGTGTGTGGGTTCATTTCTGGGTCTTCTGTTTGGTTCCATTGATCCACTATTCTGTTTCTATGCCAATACCGTGCAGTTTTTATTACTATTACTCTGTAGTACAGCTTGAGGTCAGGAATGGAGATACCTCCAGATGATCTTTTGTTGTAGAGGATTGTTTTGGAGATTCTGGGTTTTATGTTTCTCCATATAAAGTTGAGTGTTTTTCTTTCAAGGTCTGTGAAGAATTGTGTTAGTATTTTGATGGGGGTTGCATTGAATCTGTAGATTGCTTTGACAATATGGTCATTTTCACTATGTTAATCCTACCAATCCATGAGCACGGGAGGTCTTTCCACCTTCTAAGATCTTCTTCAATTTCTTTCTTCAGAGATTTGAAGTTTTTTTCATATAGGTCTTTCACTTGCTTGGTTAGAGTCACCCCAAGGTACTTTATGTTATTAATGGCTATTGTGAAGGGTGTTGTTTCACCAATTTCCTTTTCGGCCCTTTTGTCTTTGGTGTACAGGAGGGCTTCTGAGTTTTTTTTTGAGTTAATTTTGTATGCAGACATTTTACTGAAGGTGTTTATCAGTTGAAGGAGTTCTCTGGTTGAATTTTTGGGGTCACTCATGTATATTATCATATCATCTACAAATATTAATACTTTGACTTCTTCCTTTCCAATTTGTATCCCCTTGATCTCCTTTAGTTGTCTTATTGCTCTAGATAGGATTTCAAGTACTATGTTGAAGAGATATGGAGACAATGGGCAGCCTTGCCTAGTCCCTGATTTCAGTGGGACTGATTTAAGTTTCTCTCCGTTGAGTTTGATGTTAGCTATAGGCTTGCTGTATATTGCTTTTACTATGTTTAGGTATGTGCCTTGTATCCCTAAACTCTCCAAGTCTTTACACATGAATGGGTGTTGGATTTTGTCAAATGCTTTTTCGGCAAATATCCTTGTACACTTGAGCATCTTTTGGATATATGCCTAGGAGTGTATAGCTGGATCTTATGGTAGCACTATTCCTAATTGTCTGAGAAACCACCAGATTGATTTTCAAAGTGGTTATACAAGTTTACATTCCCACCTGCTATGGAGAAGTGTTCCTCTTCCTCCAAATTCTCTCAAGCATGTATTGTCACTTAATTTTTATCTTAGCCATTTTGATAGGTATAAGGTAAAATCTCAGGGTCGTTTTGATTTGCATTTCTCTGATGACTAAGGAGTTTGACCATTTCTTTAAGTGTTTCTCTGCCATTCTTTATTCCTCTGTTCAGAATTCTCTGTTTAGTCTTTACCCCATTTTTAATTGGATTATTTGACCTGTTGTTGTGTAACTTATATTTTTTATATATTTTGGATATTAGCTGTCTGTCAGATAGAGGTTTGGTGAAGATCCTTTCCCAGTCTGTAGGCTGTGGTTTTGTTCTCATGACAGTGTCCTTTGCTTTACAGAAGCCTTTCAGTTTAATGAAGTCCCATTTACTCACAATTGATCTTAAAGCCTGTGCTGTTGGTGTTCCGTTCAGGAAGTTATCTCCTGTGCCAATGATTTCAAGGCTCTTCCCCAATATTTCTTCTAAGAGGTTTAGAGTCTCTGATTTTATGTGGAGGTCTTGATCCGATTGGACTTTAGTTTTGTGCAGGGTGAAAAGTATGGACCTATTTGCATTTTTCTACATGTAGACATCCAGTTAGACCAGCACCTTTCGTTGAAGATGCTATCTTTTTTCCATTGTAAGGTTTGGCCATCTTTGTCAAAAATCAGATGTCTATAAGTGTGTGGGTATATTTCAGGGTCTTCTATTCCATTTCATTGATCCACCAGTTGCTTTCAATGCAAGGACCAAGCAGTGTTTACTACTGTTGCTCAATAATACAGCTTGAGATCAGGGATGGATATACCTCTAGAAGATCTATTATTGTAGAGGATTGTTTTAGCGATTCTGCATTTCTTGTTATTCCATATGAAGTTGAGAATTCTTCTCTCAAGTTCTGTAAAGAATTGTGTTGGTAATTTGATGGGAATTGCATTGATTCTGTAGATTGCTTTTGGTAAGATGGCTATTTTTCCTATGTTAATCCTGCCATGGCATGAGCATGGAAGATCTTCCCATCCTCTGATGTCTTTGTCTATTTCTTTCTACAGAGACTGGAAATGTATTTCATGCAATTCTTTGACTTGTTTGGTTAGAGTCACACCAAAGTATTTTATGTCCCTTGTAGCTATTATGAAAGTTTGTGTTCCCCTACTTTCTTTCTCAGACCTTTTGTCTTTTGTATACAGGAGAGTTACTGATATATTTTTTAAGTTAATTTTGCATCCAGCGAATTTGCTGAAGGTGTTTTTCAGCTGTAGAAGTTCTCTGGTAGAATTTTAGGGGTCACTGATGTATATTATCATATCATCTGCAAATAGTGATAATTTGACTACTTCCTTTCCAAGTTGTATCCCCATGACCTCCTTTAATTGTCTTATTGCTCTAGCTAGGACTTCACGAGATATGTAGAGAGTGGGAAGCCTTGCCTTGTCCCTGATTTCAGTGGGATTGCTTTAAGTTTCTCTCCGCTTAGTTTGATGTTGGCTATAGGCTTATTGTATATTCCCTTTACTATGTTTAGGTAAGTGCCTTGTATCCCTGAAGTATCCAATACTTCAAACATGAATGGGTGCTGCATTTTATGAAATAGATTCACAATCTAAGGAGATTATCATGTGTTTTTTCTTTCATTTTGTTTATATGGTGGGTTACATTGATGGATTTTCATATTTGCACAGCCTCTGCATACATGGGATGAAGCCTACTTGGTCATAGTTGATATGTTTGATGTGTTCTTGAATTCAATTTGTAAGTATTTTGTTGAGTAGTTTTGCATCAAGGTTCATAAGGGAAATTCTCTTCCTCTGTTGGGTCTTTGTGAGGTTAAGGTACCAAGGTGATGGTGGCTTCATAGAATGAGTTTGGCAGTGTTCCTTCTGTTTCTATTTTGTGGAATAGTTTGAAGAGTATTGGTGTTAGCTCTTCTTTCAAGGTCTGTTAGAATTCTGAACTGAAACCATCTGGCCGTGGACTAATTTTTAGACGGGAGTCTTTTCATTACAGCTTCTATTTCCTTAGGGAATATAGGACTATTTAGTTGATTTACCTGGTCTTGATTCAGCTTTGATAAGTGGAATCAATCAAGACAATTGTCCATTTAAATTAGATTTGTAAATTTTTTGGCAAATAGGCTTTTGAAGAAAGACCTAATGATTGTTTAGGTTTTCTCAGTGTCTGTTGTTATATTCCCCTTTTCATTTCTGATTTTGTTTATTTGGATGGTGTCTCTCTGCCTTTTAGTTAGTTTGACTAAGGGTTTGTCTATTGTGTTGATTTTCTCAAAGAACCAGCTCTTAGTTTCATTGATTCCTTGAATTATTTTTTTGTTTCTAATTTATTGATTTCAGCCTTGATTTTAATCATTTCCAGCCATCAACTCCTCTTTCTTGTGACTTCTTCTTCTTCTTCTTCTTCTTCTTCTTCTTCTTCTTCTTCTTCTTCTTCTTCTTCTTCTCCTTCTTCTTCTTCTTCTTCTTCTTCTAGGGTTTTCAGGTGAGCCATTAAGTTTCTTCAATGAGATGCTTCAAATTTCTTCATGAAGGCACTTAGTACTATGAACTTGCCTCTTAGCACTGATTTCATTTTGCCCCATAACTTTGGGTATGCTCTGCCTTCATTTTCATTCTAGGACAATTTTAATTTCTTTCTTTATTTCTCCTCTGACTCAGCTGGCATCGAGTAGTGAGTTGTTCAGTTTCCATGTGTGTGTAGGCTTTTTGCTATTTCTGTTGTTATTGAGGTCCAGCTTTAGTCCATGGTGTTCAGATAGGATACCAGGGATTATTTCAATCTTCTTGTATCTGTTGAGGCTTGCTTTGTGAGCAACTACATGTTCTATATTGGAGAAGGGTCCATGAGGTGCTGAGAATAAGGTAAATTCTTTTGTGTTTGGGTGAAAGGTTCTGCACATGTCTGTTAGGTCCATTTGATTCACAACCTCGGTTATAGTCATTGTTTCTTTGTTTACTTTCTGTATTGTTGACCTATCCTTTGTTGAGAGTGGGGTGTTAAAGTCTCTCACTATTAATGTGTAGGATCTATATGTGGTTTCAGTTTTATTAATGTTTCTTTTACAAATGTGAGTGCCCTTGTATTTGGGGCATAGATGTTCAAGATTGTGATGTCTTTCTAGTGGAATTTTACTTTGATGAGTATGAAGTGTCCTTCCCCATCTCTTTTGATTAATTTTGGTTGAAAATCTATTTTATCATATATTAGAATGGCTACTCCCACTTGCTTTCATGGTCCATTTTCTTGGAAAACTGTCCCCCAGCCCTTTACTCTCAGGTAATGTCTATCTTTGTGACTTAAGTTTGTTTCTTGTATTACAACAGATTGTCAGGTCTTGTTTAAATGTACATTCTGTTTGTCTTTGTTTTTTATTGAAGAATTGAGTCCAGTGATGTTGAGAGAGATAAATGACCAGTGGCTGTTATATCCTTTCACTTTGATGTTGGCTGTGGTAGTCTGTTTGTGTGCTTGACTACTTTTAGATTTACTTTAGTGAGGTTATTTATTTCCTTTGTTTTTATGAAAGAAGTTAGTTTTCTTGGGTTGCATTTTTCCTACTATTATCTTCTGTTATGCTGGTTTTGTGGGTAGGTATTATTGAAATAGTTTTTTGTCGTTGAATGTCTTGTTTTCTCTGTCTATGAGGACTGAGAGTATTGCTGGGTATTGTAGGCTCTGCTGATATATGTGTTTTCTCTCAGGGTCTGTATGATATCAGTCCAGGATCTTCATGCTTTCATAATCTCTGTTGAAA
>JAQQSO010007316.1:0-10715 GCA_028658305.1 Pachyuromys duprasi | reverse complement strand
CTCCCTGGCCAACTTATGAAACAAACCCAAGAAATACACATTGGTTTGTATGTAGATTCCAAGACTAGATATCTTAAGAAGTGTGGACATTTCCTCCAGACCTAAGAGTCTAACGGTAGTTTCTTTCTTTTTTTCTGTTTTGAATTTTTAAAAGTTTTATTTTTTATATTAATTACAGTTTATTTACTTTGTATCCCAGATGTAGCCCCATCTCTCCTCCTCTCCCAATCCCACTCTCCCTCCCTCCTCTCCCAATCCCACTCTCCCTCCCTCCTCTCCTCCTATGCCCCTCTCTAAGTCCACTGATAGGGGAGGTCCTCCTCCCCTTCCATCTGACCCTAGCTTATTCGGTCTCATCCGAACTGGCTGCATTGTCCTCTGTGGCTTGGCAAGGCTGCTCCCCCATGCAGGGGGAGGTGATCAAAGAGCCAGCCACTGAGTTCAGGTCAGAGACAGTCCCTGTTCACCTTACTAGGGAACCCAATTGGATACTGAGCTTCCATGGACTACATCTGAGCAGGGGTTGTAGGTTGCATCCATGAATGGTCCTTGATTTCTTGACAGATGTTTCCAGATGCTATTGGGAAGTTCTAAGTCTATGACCCTCCTTGTGACCCAGAGGTCCTGTCTTTCACTGGAAAGAATACACCACCTCCTTCTTGCCTCACAGAGGAGGAACAGAGAGTGCATCACCCAAGATTCCCATCCCAGACACAGGTCTGAGAGTGGCAAATGGGGCCCACAAGCCCACGCAGCCTGTTGTCACCCCAAGGCAAATATGTTATTCCAGGCTGTTCTCTCATGGAAACTAGCAGTGAGTTTGCCAATAGACTAAATATAGCAGTGCCTTTCTGCTGAGTATGGAAGCCCTGGTCACTGTGGTTTGGGCAGAAGGCTTAGACGATGGCTTCAGAGAGAAACAGAATCTACATGGAGGAAAAAAAGACCTCCTCCCATCTCTCTCTTCAAGTTTTCACTCCAAAGACCATTCACATTTCTTTTGCATGGGTTCTTGAGTTTCTATGGACTGAGAGGACAGGCTCTGTGTCTGTCAGTAGGGTCATGTGATGACAAAGCAGACAGGGACCTGTGTCCAGAGAGCTTGCTGTTCCAGCAGAGAAGAAAGCTGAGTTTCATAACCCTATCCCCAAGGGAGAACATTCTGAGGAGGACAGCAAGCTAGGGAAGAAAGGCAAGGACCTGGGGGTCATTGCCCTGGGTCTGGGAAGGTCAGCAGGGGCTGACCTTGTCAGAGCATCCTCTGGGCCTGGTACAGTGCTTTGTGTGTTCTCAAGATGCAGAACTCAAGCAGGGAATTTTATCCACAGTCTTCAATGAGGACAAGCTGATAGGGGGACTAAGCTGTTCAGTACTTCTCTCAGCATGACCACTCTCTGTCTTGGGCTCATGGGCAGCTTGTCCCGGGGTTGCAACTCTCTTTCAAGTAGCCCACCTGCTTGTCCCTACCCAAAGTATCCTACACACATCTCTGTTCCTATAAGGTCGGCATCACCCTTGAGGTGTGCTTGCTTCTCCACAGGGCATCAGAGAGGTAAAATGGCCTCTCAAAATAGAGAGAGACCCAGTTCTCAACATATTAAAAGAAATATTCATGCTACTGAGTGAGGCATGCCAGGATAGCAGCAAACAAAAGCATTCACGGAGAGATAATACCAGACATTGAGCCCCACTGGGGTTCTAATCCCAAGTCTGGTAACTAAGGCAGAAAAAAAAAGCTGTTTACATACAGTTGGTCAGTCCCTAGCATGTGATTACTGCAAATAAAGAGTGGAGAGGGAAGGAAAGGGAGAAGACAGAATAAAAAATAAATTAATTAAAAGGCGTATTTGGATTAAAGTTAGATTAAGAAGAGAATGTATGGGAATGTTAAAGGGGGGTAGATAGAATTAAGCTTAGAAGAGATGGGGAAGGGGCCATATGAACAGCCAGGGTGGTCTGCAAGTCCAAAGAAGGGCCACTAGGAGATGGTGCTAACATCAAGTAGTATATCTGCCGCCCAGAGTCCACTGAGATGGGGGAAGACACGGGCAAGGAACGCCCTGGGCTAGGCTCCATCAGAAGGACAAGTACACAGTGCACATCTTCACAGCCATGTCCACTAAGCCGGGAGTCCCTCACTTTACACAAATAAGCTCCCTGACATCTGCTCCACCCAGCCACATCCTGGCAATGGACAGAAGGAGTTCATGCATTAGTAATGGCCTCCATCTTTATGCAGATATTTGGAATAGCACGTGGACAGTAATAAGCTGAATCATGTTAATAAGCTGAATCATGTCCTAATCTTCAAAAATAAAAATAGTTTAAAAAGAGTTAAAATTAACCACCTACCAAGCTCCCATTGCTGGAGATGATTATGTGACGAATTCCAGAACATGGAGATTTTAAAGAATCCGTTATGAACGTGGTGCTCCCCTCTGCTCCTCACTCCCTTGTTCTGCGGTCCAGAGAGTGTGCCGTAGCATCCTTTCCACGCAGACATTTAGCTCGCCCTCCAAAAGGCCTCTTTTCCCATCAACAAAGAAGACAGTCTCATAAGTCACAGCAAGGAAAAACAGTGGTCAGCAACAGTCTTTTCTTGCTCAATATCGGGGTTCTCAGTTAAAACCCTATGGCCCAGATCGTTTTGTAGGCAGCGTCTAGCCTTGGGTCTTACTCTATACTCCAGTCCACCAGAGGGAGCTACAGAGGAGCCTGACACTTCTGCTCTCTGGAAGCCTTCCCCTCCCCCCCTCCCCCGGTTGGATGTGTGAGTCCCAGCTCTCTGCCTCTGGGCTGCTCCTTGCCCCTTCCAGGGTCTCCCTCAGATGGACACTCACTCCCCAGAAATGTTTGTTCTGAACTTTTCCTTTGGATTCCCTGGGCACTTTGGTACTAGTCCATAACAGGAAAAGTAAAGTATTTTTAGTGTTGGGTAACTCAGTTTACCAGCTCTTCAGCTTGAGGAGTGGCATTGGGAAAGTCACTTATGAAGACTCTACACTCCCTTTCTTACACTCACAAAGCAGTGCCAACATCATCTCCTTTTCATGGCAGCTGTGAAACCCTAGGACCACAGATGATGCAAAGCAAGCACTCTGACCAGGAACTGGTCTTGAGCACCAGCTCTACTACTTTATGACTAGCTGAAGATGGACGAACATGGGAGGAGCTTGGGAAACTCACAGAGCTGGACCTTAACCACTGAAAGCTGCCTTGCTGTGAGCTCATAGTACATGCTGACCCCAACCCATTGCAGAGCTGACCCTGACTCAAGACAATGGGAGGCTGCCCAGTGGCCACCAGCCACTGGATGCTCTCACTCTGTCCTCTTGATGAGACTGGGCACTACCACCGCCTTGGGCTGGAGGAGAGGCCAGGACAAGAGAGGATGAAGGGGCATGACAAGATGCAAAGGTGACCTGACTTCTGATCCTGATGACCAGGCTCTGTGACCTCAGTATCCCTTTAGGTAAATATCTTATGTGTCAAATGACAGGAAATGAAAGGGGGCATGAAATAAGGGCACTTAGTTAAAACATTCTATACTGAGGCCATGTTGCTAGAAACCAAATGTTATGGTTTGGATGAGTCCTCTGAAAGTCCGTGCAGGTGGATCCTGGGTGCTGATACTGTCAGGCAATGCCACTCTTGTTAGACAGTGGGGCCAGCAGGGAGAAATGGTCTCATATGCTGTCTGTCTCCTGGCTAAATAAGGATGTAAGCCCCTGCTATGATGTGCATTCCTCACCAGAGCCCAAAGCCACAGGATAGCTAAGTCTTGCATTGGAAACTCCAGAATCTGAGACAAAAACACACCTTTCCCTCTCTGTAGGATAACTGGTTCCTGTGTTTTTGTCATTGTGATGGAAACCTGACTATTACACCAAGCTAATTTCTGCTACAGCTGGGGCAGGCCAGCACCTTAGAAGAGAAGTAAAATCTGCCGTGCTCTGTGAGGCCTTTTTGAAGTCCCAGTTCCAGCGTAAGAGCAGGCTTTGTCTCTTCATTTGGTGTTCCCCACTGACATGTCAAGAAATGACTGTTGCACCAACCAAGGACCAGGCATGCAGAGGACCTAGGTCCCCTTCTCAGATGAAGCAGACAGGCAGCCCAGTCTTTGTGTGGGCTCCCTAGTAAGGGGAGGAGGGGCTGTTTCTGACACAGACTCTGCTTTTTGCTCCTTGATCACTTCCCTCTGGTGGGGTGGCCTTGCCAGGTCACAGAGGAAGAGGATGCAGCCAGATAGGCTGGGGTCAGTTGGTAGGGGAGAAGGGCTCCCCATTTCTGAGGACTAGGGGAGGAGGAGGAGGAAAGAAAGAGGGAGGGGAAACTGGAATGAGATGAGGGAGGGGGCTGCAATCAGGAAGTAAAGTAAATACATTTTTTAAAAAATTTAAATTAAAAAAAATCCCTAGAATACCCTATCTGTGGTATCACGGACAGTCCTCATCGGTGTAGACAAACCTGGATCACCTGAGGGCTTGAGCTTCCGCTGCCTCCAGTCATTCCAGAACCTACCAAGACTGGGATATTAGTGTTGCCACCACCCAAACGAGCAGCTGTAACTGTGGCAGTGGGCGGCACAAGGCCTTGCCAGGACTTCCAGACCCTCAGGCTCCTATTCTGGATGGTGAAAATCACAAAGCCAGAGCTATGTGATTGGCAGCCCCACAAGGTACATGGAAGGCCAGAGTCCTGGGCTCAGCTCAGTACACACTCCAGCAATGGCTGCTGCTGCAACACCAGCCCATAGCCTGGACAGCAGTCCCATTTGTATTGAAGGGTCTTGGCTGCCTTTCTGTGGGGTTGCACTGTGACCGAAGGGCCAAGAAGCAGTATTTCAGGTGGGGTGGAAGGTAACTTAGCCAAGCTGCACTTCAGGGCCAGCCTCTGGCATTGGCATGAGTTATATGGTAGAGGTCAAGGGTAAGTGTGGTGGCCTATGAGAGAGCTGATTCTAGCTGATGGGAAGCAGAAAGCCTGTGAATGGAGAGGATGGAAGAGCAGTGGCAATACACGGGAGAAGTACAGGACATATCATGGCTCTAGTTCTGTCATCTGGGGCTAGACATCCAAGTGTTCCATATCTCAGCATCTTGGTCTGCTAGTCAGGATAGGATTGCACTAGCTTAGTGAGATGAAACCAGGTGTTCAACTCAGCACTTTCCAATAAAAGTCAGTGCTGATTCCTTCATCTCCAGAGATGCTGGATTCACCCTACTCAGTGGCAGACCTCTTAACCAGAATTGCAGGGAAGCAGTAACTGGACCCCAAGGAAGCAAAAGAGATGCTGAGGGTGAAAGACCAGTGGCCAATTACAGAGCTCAGGAGGGCGGACCACCCGGAGCACAGTCCTCAAAGTTGCCAGGCTGCATCTGGAGCATGGTCAGAAACAAGAGTGTGAATGAGACAGAAGGAACCGATGGTCAACGGTGTAGAAGTCCCTCAGTGGATGACCAGGTAGGGGAATGAGCCCCAAGAAAGAAGGAAAGCAATGTCCCAAGCAAAACTGGAAGCGTTGTGTCAAAGATAATCAGAGAACTGACTTTCAAGAGGAAAAGTCCCCTCTGTGCATGAGGGTACAGAGCCTATCCCCATCCTTAGACCATAAGCTCAGCAACGACTCTAGAAGCTACTGATCAGAGCTGACAACATGAGCAGAAGCCTGTCCTGGGGAAAGATACTTGTCAATTTGGAGACTGGGAGAGAAGTTGAAGATGAAAGATAAGAGCAGAGATGCTCCCTTCAAAGAAGATTGCCAAAAGAACAGGAAGTGGAATCCTGAAGGAGAAGAAGAGGAAGAGGAAGAAGACGGAGAAGAAGGAGGAGGAGGTAGAATGGGACATGAATGCCAAACTGACCACATGGCAGCCTGAAGTGAAGGCCAGGGTTCCGGGGTGACTGGGACAATCTGGAGAGACTTGGAACACGCCTAGGCTGAGGGAGGAATGGAACCACAGAGACCTTGCAACAATGACGCTGGGCCCTCGACCTTAGCTGAACCAAGTGCAGTTCAGGAAAACAAAACAAAACAAAAACAAACAAACAAAAACACCAAACTGTACCAGGCAGACAGGGCACAAGGAGTGGATGGTTTCCTAGAGCCAAAGTTTGGTTACAGAGTATGGGTGCCATGGTTATCGTCTATGGGAACTACGGTGGTGGTGTGTGCATGTATGAAAATGTCATGATGAAGCGAACTAAAATAAATGAGTAGTAAAATGAACATGTGTGGGAAGGCCGCAAGACTGAGAGTCAAAAGCCCAGGGCCATTGGTTGTCCCTTCTCAGCTTTCACACTTTATCGTAGCAATGATAAAAGTCCCACATCTTAAAGATGACAGTTCCATTTAGAAAAATGAAGAGAAAGACATTCAAAGGCTTAGACACAACCCAGACATGTGTCCAGAAAGACCAGGATATCAGTGGATCCTCTAAGACCAACCCTAAACCCAGGAGTCCGAGGTTCTCATCCAACATCTGGATGACTTCCACCCAGCTGTCTGCAGCAGCTGCAAGCTGCAATGAGGAAACACCTGACTCTCCTTCAGCAACAGAGCAGCCTCCACACAAACCAGGGGCTAATGAGCTTTTCTCCTGTTTGCTGATGGAAGACACTTGCCATAAAGTTTAATGTGGAAGAACAAGGTGCCTATAACCAAAGCTGTAAACACCTCTAATGCCATTTAAAACTATCAGGTGTACTGCATTAACAGTTAACAACCTGACAGACACTGAGTTGGCGTGGCACTAACCCAGCGGCGTTTATTAAAAAGCAGGTACCAAGTCCTCTTTCCCAGTGACAACAGAAAGGGCAGCTGTACCACCTCTCACGTCCCACCTTGGGCATTCATGAAGAGTCCTGTCCAAATCACGATGCAAAATGATGTAACACTAGGTAAGCCAGACACAGCTCTGTGTCAAAGCCTTGTGCATCTATAGAAACTATCCCCTGGGGCAGTACATTTAAAAATAAAAATGAAAAGAGAGAGAGAATTGTTCAGAATGAGCCAAGACACAAGCTTGACCCCACTTTGTCTCCGAGTTTTGACCACTGAGCCCATCTGAGAAGAGGAATTCAGACAATCTTCTGGATCTGCCCTGTTCACTCACCTCTCATCTCCTCTGGCTTCCTCGCCTGCCCTGAACCTGTCATGCCAGACATTCTTCACCATCCAGGTGTGGCCACTTTTCTTCTTCGTTGGGTGGCATCTCCCTGAGGATTTTGCCCACTGTCTAGGCGCAGCTTTGTCTTAACACTGTGAGGACACCTCAACCCCCAAAGAGCTCAGGATCCATACTTCTGTTTCCAGGACTTAACATCCTTGCTACTCAGTGTGGCCTTGGGCTCAATATCTCTTGGATATATTGAGAAACTCAGAATCTCAGGTCCCGTTTCAGAACTCCCAAACCAGGATCTGTGGTTTACCAAGGCTGCAAGAGACTTGTGCACTTGAGTGTTAACCTAAGGCCCAACCACCTGCACATTCCACTGTAGAAGAAGATCAATAAGACCACACTGAATGCAGACCTTGCCCAGTGCTGTAAATCTCTGCTATGTTCGCTCTTACAAGGAACAGCTTCTGCTCCACACATGAGGATTAGGGTATGGGTAGGGTAGGGTCGGGTCATCATCCCTGCCATGTCGTCACCTGGCCTTGAAAAGGGGCTGGCCCCAAGGGACAGAGCTGGTTACCTAAGTTGCCTAAGTCAGGAGGACTGGAAAAGCATCCAATTTTAAGGAATCATCTTAAAAGTCAGAGCCAACATAAAAAGTATTTTCCCATACTCCTGACCTGGGCATTTAAGTAAACTCCTCACTCCTGTTCCAGATGTGGCATCCCCAGTCTAAACCCGAGGGTCCCTTCCTTAGCGAGTACATTAGTGCTGAGAGTCTCCATTGAGAAGGATGTCACCTAAAAGGCAGGGAACAAAGAACAGTGGATTCACAGTTACAAGGACAGCCTACCTTCCACACCCTGCATGATTCAGCCACTATTGGATTGAAACAATTTTTTAAAATGTTGGTGCTGAACATGCACACTCTTGTTTTCTGCTCATTATTCCCTACGTGGTATTATTTTTTATAGCATTTATAATGTATTAGGTGCTATAGGTAATCAACTGATATCAGTATTCAAAGGGTGTGAGTAGGCTATGTGCAGGTGTTATATTTTTTATATTTTCTATAAAAGACAAACATTGTCACTTTGGATAGCCATCTGGGTCCTAGAAACAACCCAAAGAACAAAGGTTGGCTGTACCACCATCGGGAGAGAGAGAGGTAATAGGGCTCTTTGAGTAAGGGTGTTCCTTGTATCTTTCTGTCCTCTTGATCTTAAGGAAAGTGCAACCCACACAACCTTTCAGAATTATTTCCATTGCTATGTGTCTCCACATGGCAGAATGTGGATTCAAATAGTAGAGTAATAAGTCACTTTGTGATTAAAAGAAAAAAGAGAAAGGTGTGGGGGATTTAGATGGTCTGGGTAAGACTGTGTGCCTGCAAGACATTTTCACCCCTTTCTCTCTCAGCCTCCATGGGCCTCAGTCTGTTATCCTCAAAAGGAAAAAACAGTTTCTTTCTCACAAGGACTGGCTGGCTGAGATGGAGCATGTACACCCTTTGGACCATATTTATGGGCAGAGCCAGGAGCCCCAATCTTGGCTCATGAAGATATGGTCATGCAGATCAGAGTGATACACATGACCATGAATAATCATTAAAAGTCAGTCTTTGGCCAACCCACATAATTACGCATTAAAAACAAGAAGTATCCCATGTCTTTTTCATGCCTATCAAGAGGTGACAGGCCCAGCGTGGGTGTTTGTTCCCTGAGAACTGAGGCACTTCAGTGCCGTGGTGAAGAGGGGATCCTAACAGAACCCCAGCTCTCCCTATGCCAGGACGGACTCAGCTCAGGGCTGGTGGCTTTGCCTGCAACACATTTTCATGTGAGCTTCACTTTGCTCCCCTTTCAAGCTGCCTATAAAGATTCCTTGTCATCTGTGGCCTAGGCCAAAATTCATCCCTAAATCTGAGCCTGTCTGCACTACATCTCTGAGAAGCCATTACTCCCAAACAGTGGTCCATGTGTGCTTTAATTGCATTGAATGTGGAAGCAACTGTTTTTTTTTGGGGGGGGGATTACTCAGTGATTACATCATTGCTCCTATTGATGCCTTATAGCAAGAACTCTCTGCACTTTGTAGTTAATGGATGTTTTCCCTCACTTAGCTTAAGAAATGTCAATTCATGGGTAGTGGTCTATTTGGTAGAGGATGAGTGACTAGACCCATTTTCTAAGCAAGAATGCCAAAATATGTCACTTCAAATAAGCACCAGGTTCAAATCATTTCTACTGCGCTAAGAGTGCTGTGTGGTCTCCTTTGGGAAAGGCAGACAGATAGGGATGCTGTGAGGCTTCTGTTCCCCTAAAAGAAAATGCTCAGTAAGTACCCCATTCCCACAACTTAGTATGGACCAGAACTTGAGAGGAAAACGTGAAGATGAATCTGTAAAAGCTACAGCTTCTAGACAGTTCTTAAAAGCATGTACTGTTCTCAGTGGAATGTGTTCATGTCCATGTGTGATGCCTCTAAGCCCCACTCTCTACTCCTAACTGGCACCTCAGTGTCCTTGTCTACCTATATGGCTATGTGTGCAAATCAGGAAATCACTTTGTATCCTCAGAACACACCTGCTAGAACCCTGTTGTGATAAATGCAGCATTCTCTAGCATAATCATCGTATCAGAGGTGTACAATTCGTGGTTTTCTTCGACCAAAGAAGTTGCCCTGGAAAGTTCTAGTACCTTACCCTAAGTGGGCTTTCTTCTTTAAAAGCCATGCTTCAGGCACAGAAAAAGGAACAAGATGCAGGTCTTATCAAAGAGGATGGACTTCCACACAAGTTTTTAGAGGGAAAAAAAAATAGCTGCTCCTTTTAGACATTGTACAATAAACACAAGAAATATTGACAAGGAATCCTGGGTATGTGCAAATGTCATTGCTATAGGACTAAGGTAAAAAATTGCTTGTAAAAGCTGCTACAGGCTTAGGAACACAGCTTACAGGTAGAGAGCCTTCTAGACCATGTGCAAAGCCCCGGGTTCAAAGCCACACACTGCAAACAGAAAATTCGTTTGCTTCATTGGTTTTAACGTGCAAAGCGGCTTTAGCATCAATGTCAAGAGTGCACTAGCTTATAGTTTCCAGAATCTTACAATGCTTATTGTCTCATTTAACCCTCAAGAATCCTAGGAGGGACTTTTTTTTTTTTACACATACAGAAAATCTGAGGTGATTAGGGGTTAAGAAACTCAAGTAAGCCCCACAGGGACATAGAAGGGACAACACACACCCCAGCTGTGTTTAAAATAGATAATTTATCATATATACACGGTAAATTACAGAGCCAAACAACGTTTACAGGGTGTAGTAAGTGGCGAACAGAGTACACGTACGTCAACAAGCATCCTTTGACGGCACTACGGATGCCAGGGTGTCTCTCTGTCTCTCACAGAGCGGGGCTACTTTCATGAAGTCCGGCATTTTTGTACATTGTGTAGGTCCACAGAGCAACTTCCCCATGGACTTACATCCCACAGTCCTCTGACATCTACCCGAGACCATCAGAGTTTGCATCCGAGGCTGAGATGGACAAAGCAGTTGTCAGGAGCTGAGTTCTCCTGAACAGTTTTCCGGCATGGC
>JAQQSO010007315.1:0-10715 GCA_028658305.1 Pachyuromys duprasi | reverse complement strand
ATAAGCTCCTATCAATAACAATAGAAGTGCCTGGAAGCCTTTTAGAATGCTTAAGCTGAGCTGAGAGGCAGTCGACACTGACCCTCCCACATTCCTTCCCTAGCAGAGGTTGGCTAGCCAGAGACGGGTAAGATTTCTCCAGGGATTATTCGGTCCAGCGGGGCATAAATGATAAAAATCATATGCCAAATTATGGATATGAATATTCCATTGAGAGAAACAACCTAAGACAGGCACAATCTTCTGCTCCATAACTCATAAGTTATGGTCTTATAAATATCTTTTTTAATAAATATAAAAGGGGGAATTGTGGTGAGCCGGGTCATAGCTGCTTTGGCAGCTGTTTGAAATGCTAGTCTCAGCACAGGAAGACAGGTTTTTTCCAGGCCTTCCCTTGGAGACAGGGAAGGATTTGCAAGTCCATTCGCCTTTTGTTTAGTGACAGCAGGTGGGAGAGCTTGCTTGAAGTCTCAACTCTGCCTCGCTTCCTTGTAAAAATTAACCCCTTGTGTAAACTGTTTGTATAAATAAAGAAGGCTGTCTGCTCTCGTGCCTTTTCGGATGCAGAGCATATTGACGCTCTAGGGCTCATTAGGGCCATGAGCAAGCGGCCAGAAGCCTCTCGGAACATAATTATGTGTAGTGTGCATTACTAATTTCAATCCTCACTCCCGACTCAGAACCCCGTTCTGCTCTGCTGGCGGGCTCCAGCAGTTGGGTATAGAGCTTGTTTAGGAATAACCACTGTTTATCTAAAACATAAACCAATATTGAACATTAATATTCAACAACATAGATATTACCCATAGAGTATATGATAACCATACTACAATCCACAAACCCAAAGAAGCCAAAGAGGGTCCCAAAAAGGATACATGAATCTCACTCAAAGAGGGAAAAATAATAGACATCTGAACTAGATGTAATGAGGGAAGTGGATAAAAAGGGTGTGGAGATTTAGAAGGAGGGGAGATCAAGAAAAGGGAGAGTGGAGAAAGAGGGTGATGGGAGAGAATGGAACTGTGCATAAAATGGAAGTAGGTGTGGGTAGTAGGCATCTCTGAGACAGGAGAAGCTACCAGAAGGTTATAGGGTTGACCCTACCAGAGATGCATAGTAGTGTGAAGTATGGAGTCTTCGCTGACAATTTCTTGTGGCCAGGTGGAACTACCAGTGGAGGGAGGGAGACACCAACTCACTCATAAAAGCTTGGACCTATAATGTGTTTCACCTACAAGAAGTGTAGGGATAAAAGTGGAGTGGGGATTGGGGGAATGGCAAGCTAGTCAATGGACCAACTTGAGACTCATCCCATGAGAGAGAGCTAGCCTCTGACATGGTTAATGAACCTCTGAGGTGCTTGCAGACAGGACTGTAGCATAACTGTCTTCTGAAAGGCTTCATCCTGCAGCAGACAGAATGAATGCAGAGACCTACAGTTAATTAATAAGCCAAGCCCAGTAGTTGGTGGGAGAGTGGGAGGAAGTAATGAGTGAGCCAGAGGGGTCAAGGACAGCACAGTAAGGCTTAGGGAATCAACTAACCTGGGCCCTTGGGGGATCACTGAGACTGGACCGCCATCCAAATAGGATGCACAGAGTGGACCCAGACCACCTACACACCTGTAGCAGATGTTCAGCTTTGTCATCATGTGGATTCCCTAACAATGGGAGTAGAGGATCTTTGTTGTCAGCCTTTGGATCTCTTTCTTCCAACTGGACAGCCTGGTCTAGCCTCAATAAGAGATGTACCCAGTCCGACTTGGCATTCCAAAGCTGATTGATATCAATCGGAGGTCTGCCCCTCTCTGGGAAGAAAGTGACTGGGGAAGAATGGGAAGCAGAATACAGAGAAAGACTGAGTGACTGATAGGAGAATAAGGAGGGGAAGTTCACAACCTGATATAAAGTCACTTAAGTAAGTAAGTAATGAATAAATGAATGAAGGAAGGAAAAAGGAGTTTCAGCAGTTTCTTAGAAGTCAGAGAGAGTGCTAAGAAAGAGGAGAAAGGGTTTTCATAGGGTAGGGCCACTGAGGAGTCTGCACAAACATCCACAGCTGAGCAGAGCTGGATGCACTAAACTTGACTTCCTTGAACAAAGAAACCGCAAAAACCCACAACTAACTTCATCATTTTTATTCATTTTATCTTTTATTTGTAAGGTTTTGTTTACAGAGATGTATGTGCCCGAGGCAACAAGAATTTTCTCAGATCATCAGATCCTGTGTATGTCCAGTTACCTATGGATGAAACCTCTCCTGTGTGTGCTGGGAAGCATCCAGGTGTTCGCTAAAAGGGCAATAGTAGCTCTTGCCAATTGAGTTATCACTCCAATCCTTACAAACTGAGCTTAAAAAAATTGTCTACTCTGTCTTTACTTCTCATATCACTACAGGTTCATGCGTGTTTTCTCCTTTGCTCTGAGCCCATGGTCATGGGTTCTACTCAGTCCAATCCAGACATGTCCTGCCCTTCCTGTTTACCTCCCACCTCCAATGAATAGAACCTTTGTTTCAATGTGTTTGTTGCAATCAACTAAGTTCAATCTCAATTTCCAACTCATGCGACAAAAACCAAACCAGTACAGCAGCAAGGTAGATTTGAGGTAGAGTAAACCAGATCCAGGGCTGTCAATCAGGACTTCATTCAACCTTCTTCCAGCTGTTTGAAATCCTGAGCCACAATGCTGCCCTTCCCCAGATTCACTGTGAATGCAGTAGCCATACCATAGTCTACCTGGGAGTCGCTGGAAACAACAGTAGCTGCTGCTTCAGGAAGACAGGTGTAGGTCACAAGGAAGCAGGGGCTAGGATCTATCTCTTCAGTCGTTTGAGAGGAGGTTCCAGAAAAGGCCTCTGTGCAGAAGCAAGGGCATGGAATGCTTCAGCCAGCAAGTGGGGATGGAATTCTACCATGAGCTTCCACCCTGAAGTCTGAGACACCTCAGAAGCATGAATTGTAATGAAATCCAGTGATTGCATTTTCAGCTGCTCTGCACTGTGGAGGTCAGCCAGGATGAGAGTATGAGCAGCATTCTCCACAGAGAGGTCCCTCCAGAGGCCGTCCTCACACATGACCTTCAAGTGCTCCAGGCCATACCTGTCAGCAGCTGCCAGCACACCAGTGGCCATGGTGTGGAGGTTTGGTGCCTTCCCCGTGTAAATGAAGCCCATCATCTCCTAGAAGACTTGAGGCTCCAGGTCCTTGATCTCAACTCGGTGAGTTCGCCTCTCCTCCATGTCATGTTGAAACATGGCTCTGAAAACTGGAGAGCGAGCTGCTAAGATGGCCTTGTGAGCCCAGAATTCCTGACCGGACACCAACAGGCAGCAGTCTGTGAAGAGGGAATTCTCCCACAGTTGTCCTAGCTCATCAGTCAAAGTGCACCTTGGAACCTTGATTGCAGATGTCTCTCCAGAAATGCTGAAGACATCATGGCCGATACTCACCTTGCAGAAGAGAGTGAGCCTGCCATCAGGTAGTAGCCATTGGGCCTGGGATAAGAGGAAATCTCAAGGAATGATCTTTTTTATCCCCAGTGTTGATGTGGAATGAATCTTTTGACACTTTGGCTCTCCACATTATTTCTTTTCTCCCCATTGGCATCTAAGATCCAAAACTGGAACTTTGCCCAAATGGGGCTCTTTGGACAGCTGAGCAATGCCAGGTAAACTGAAAACTATTCTCTGCTTTCTTCATCGAACCCCTTTCTGGTACAGTTTCAAACACCATGTTGTTTGTTCCTTGTCTTCTGATGAGAAAAATGGGACTTCTAATGGCTTCACTCAATCCCTCCAGAGAAAAATGGAAGTTGCTGATGATCCACTTGTAGGAAAATGTCTTGATGGTGATCTATGTGGAGCCCCAGCTCTAAGCTGCCTGGTCCTCTGACATTTTCTGCTAGAGGTAGTTTAGAAGTAAACCTGGATCAAAAGAAAGAAAGAAAAAAAAGAGCTAAGATTATTTTCTCTTCATGTTGCAGAACACAATTATAAATAATTCTTAGTTTCAAATACTCCTAGGTTCGCCCTTCTATGACTTTGGAAATTTGTATCTCTCTGAAAATATTTGTGTAGATTTGAATATTACTCAGAGAAGTTACCACCAGTCACTAGCCACTGCTAAATTGTGTGTTGGGGTGTGTGTGTGTGTGTGTGTGTGTGTGTGTGAGTTGACACTTAGGTCAATGTTTGTGCTATCATATCCAACTTCTGAAGAGTAGAAAATTTTAGAGACTCCCATTTCTTTTATGTTGTGTTAGTCAGGGTCCTCTAGAGGAGCAAAGCACACAAGGAACAATGAAATTTTAACAATGACTCACAGGCTGCAGTTCTGCTTATCCAATCATAATTCAAGCCAGTGCTTACTTAATTCACAAGGCTAGAAGTCTCAGGTGGTCTTCAGTAGATGCTAGACTCCTGAAGAAGTAGGCTCTAATGCCAGTGAAGTGATCCACTCGCTAAGGTTTCCTTCTTCCATGTGCTCATACAGGCTTGCAGCAGAAGGTGTGGCCCAATTAGAGGTGTGTCTTCTAGCCCCAAGGTGTGTTTTTTCCTACCTCAAAAGTCTGTATTTAAACTAGGTCTATCTACTTCATCTTAAGCAAACATTTTCTAATAGGTGTGCTCTCACATTTTGAGTTTTACTTAGTTCCAGAAGTCATCCTATTGGGAAAAATTGACATCACAAGTGTATTGTGCTTATTGTGGATAATGTTCCTTAAAAAGGATGAAGTCTGTATCTGTCCAGCTACTGTTTACCCTTGTGATGCTGTTACTCTTATCCTTTCCAGAGACTTAATCAGAGAAAGGGTGTTTTCTCTACCTTGTCAGGGGTCTGAGTGTTCACAGATGAAGGACAGGAGGAAGATGACATATATGGGTGCAGGAAGCAGAGCCAGGAAGCTGTGAATGTGGGGTTCTTCTTTCTGCCTTTTATTCCAGAGACCAGCAGTCTGTGTGATGTCTCCCCCCAGTTTTGTTGCCGGTCTTATACTTTTCCCTCAGAGAATCCTCCTTGGAAATATTTTCCCAGCTCTGCTTGAGGGTGTGGTTTATGAATATCCTAAAGGCTCTCAATTCAATCATAGAATTCAGGTACTCAATACCTCACGTTCTGCAGCCTCCACTGGTGATTTCTGTCCTCTTCAACCTTAGAGCTGTCATGCTTACTCTGTTAGGCCTTAGTAATGAGAGATTGTTCAGGTTTCCAAAGGTAAAGCATATAGTCAACAGAACCCAAGATTGGGCTTTGTGATGTTTCCCTTTCTGTAAAGTGATGTGTAAAATGCACTGTACATCTCCTTTCTCTCCTCAGTTCTTCATGTCTTGGAGAGACTCACTGAGCCTAGAGCACTTAGAAATAGTTTAGGTGATTGAATCAGCTCAGCAGTCCCCAGACCAGTTCTCCTGTTTTTCTGGCGCCAATGCTTGTCATAAAACAAAAATCAGTCAATTGGCTTTGATCCTTTGACTTGTTTCCTTAGTTGGAATTCTTTACTACTGTTTTTAGTGGCTTTGGGGGTAGGGTAACTGGTACCGGCTTGCTCAAATCTATCCTTTGAATGTTTGCAGCTGATTATTGCAGGCACCTCCTGTGCAAAAAATGTGCTCCTAATTTTGCTTCCTGAGCACAGAAGAGCATGCTCCTAGAGAGGGGGAGTAAACTCTCACAGGAAAGCTGTAATCCTCTGGAACACGAAGCTTGGGCACTGATCATAAAGTTTATCATTCTTGTAGTGAAAAAGGAGCAGGTGTTCTTTGTGGGATTGTTTCTTCTAAGAAATGACTGACAAAAGGAATACGGATTTTAATGCCAGGATCACAGGACCCTCAGAGACCACCAGGAGATGACTGGAAGTCAGATCAGGAGAGCTTTATTAGAACGATTGAATTGAGGACCCAAGTCTCACTGACACAGCAATAGAGAAGTGGGGCCCTGAGCTCTGAGTGTGCAGGGTTTTTAAAGGGAAAGTCTAGAAGCAGGGGGTTTCCATGACAGCAAGCATGGAGGCACTTGTTTCCATGACAGAAAGCAGCTGGGTTCATGCCTTGATGTTACAGGATTGGATAAAACCCATAGGGATGAGGTGAGCATTTCCATAATCACAATTGCCATTCTTCTTCTTTTTTTTTTAATCTCTCACCAGCACTTATTTTTTTTTATTTTAACATTTTTATTTTATATTAATGACAGGTTATGTACTTTTTATCCCAGCTGTAGCCCCCTCCCGAATTCCCTCCCTATACGTCCCTTCTCTCCCTCATCTCCTCCCTGCCCCTTTCCAAGTCCACTGATAGGGGAGGACCTCCTTCCCTTCCATCTAAATCTACCTTATCAGGTCTCTTCAGGAATGACTGCAATGTCCTCTTCTGTGGCCTAGCAAGGCTGCTCCTCCCTCGGGAGGGCAGGGAGATTGAAGAGCCAGCCATTGAGTTCATGTCCAAAATAGTCCCTGTTCCCCTTACTAGTGTACCCTCTTGGGTATTGAGCAACCATTTGCTACATACAAGCAGGGGTTCTAGGTTATAACCATACATGGTCCTTGGTTGGAGAGACAGTCTCATAAAAGACCCCTGTGCCCTGATATATTTGGTCTTTGTGGAACTCCTGTCCTCTCCAGGTCATACTAACTCCCCCTTCTTTCATGATTCCCTGCACTCTACCAAAGGGTTGGTTATGTTTCTTAATATTTGCTTTGATACCCTGCTAGGTAGAGTCTTTCCGAGACCCTCTATGGTAGGCTCTTGTCCTGTTACTTGTTTTCTCGTACATCCATTGTCCATGCAATTTGACTTTCTAATTGAGGATTAATCCTCTTACCCCAGGTCCTCTTTCTTCTTCATCTTCTTTAGGTGTATATGTTTAGCCTATCTTAGGGTCTATATAAGTGACTATATACCATGTGCGTCTTTCTGCTTTTGGGATACCTCACTCAGGATGATCGTTTCCAGGTTCAACCATATGCCTGCAAATTTCATGATTTCCTCCTTTTTAATTGCTGAGTAGTATTCCATTATGTAAAAGTACCACAATTTCTATATCCATTCCTCAAGTGAGGGGCATCTGGGTTCTTTCCAGGTTCTGGCTATTACGAATAAAGCAGCTTTGAACATAGTTGAGTAAATGTCCTTGTTGTGTACTTGAACATCTTTTGGATATATGCCTAGGAGTGGTATAGCTGGATCTGGAGAAATCACTATTCTTAATTGTCTAAGAAAACGCCAAATTGTTTTCCAGAGTGGTTGTTCCAGTTTACATTCCCACCAGCAATGGAGGAGGGTTCCTCTTTCTCCACATCCTCTCCAGCATGTGTTGTCACTTGAGTTTTTTATATTAGCCATTCTGACAGGTGTAAGGTGAAATTGCAGGGTCGTTTTGATTTGCATCTCCCTGATGGCTAAGGCTGTTGAGCATTTCTTTAAGTGTTTTTTGCCATTCTACAGTCCTCTACAGAGAGTTCTCTGTTTAGCTCCATACCCCATTTTTTAATTGGATTACTTGATTTCTTGCTTTTTAACTTCTTGAGTTTTTTATGTATACTGGATATTAGTCCTCTGTCAGATATAGGGTTGGTGAAGATCCTTTCCCAGTCTGTAGGCTGTCATTTGGTTTTGATGACAGTGTCTTTTGCTTTACAGAAGCTTTTCAGTTTCATGAGGTCCCATTTATTGATTGTTGATCTTAGAGCCTGTGCTGTTGGTGTTCTATTCAGGAAGTAGTCCCTTGTACCAATGAGTTCTAGAGTCTTCCCCACTTTTTCTTCTAAGCGGTTTAGTATGTCTTGTTTTATATTGAGGTCTTTGATCCACTGGGACTTTAGCTTTGTGCAGGGTGATAAATATGGATCATTTTCATTTTTCTTCAGTTGGACCAGCACCAATTGTTGAAGATGCTGTCTTTTTTCCATTGAATGGTTTTGGGTTCTTTGTCAAAAATCAAGTTTCCACAGGTGTGTGGGTTCATTTCTAGGTCTTCTACTCCGTTCCATTGATCCACTATTCTGTTACTATGCCAATACCATGCAGTTTTTATCACTATTGCTCTGTAGTACACCTTAAGGTCGGGGATGGAGATGATCTGTTGTTGTACAGGATCATTTTGGAGATTCTGGGTTTTTTGTTTCTCCATATGAAGTTGAGAATTTTTCTTTCAAGATCTGTGAAGAATTGTGAAGGTATTTTGATGGGAATTGCATTGAACCTGTAGATTGCTTTTGGCAGTATGGCCATTTTCTCTATGTTAATCCTACCAATCCATGAGCACAGAAGATCTTTCCATCTTCTGAAATCTTCTTCAATTTCTTTCTTCAGAGATTTGAAGTTTTTTTATACAGGTCTTTCACTTGCTTGGTTAGAGTCACCTCAAGGTACTTTGTGTTATTAGTGGCTATTGTGAATGGTGTTCTTTCCCTAATTTCCTTTTCGGCCCTTTTGTCTTTGGTGTACAGAAAGGCTTCTGATTTTTTGAGTTGATTTTCTATCCAGCCACTTTGTTGAAGGTGTTTATCAGCTGAAGGAGTTCTCTGGTTGAATTTTGGGGGTCACTCATGTATACTAACATATCATCTGCAAATAGGAATACTTTCACCTCTTCCTTTCCAATTTGTATACCTTTGATCTCCTTTAGTTGTCTTATTGCTCTAGCTAGAACTTCAAGTACTATATTGAAGAGCTATGGAGACAATAGGCAGCCTTGCCTTGTTCCTAATTTCAGTGGGATTGAAAGTTTCTCTCCATTGAGTTTGATGTTAGCTATAGGCTTGCTGTATATTGCCTTTAGTATGTATGTGCTTGTATCCCTGATCTCTCCAAGACTTTAAACATGAATGGGTGTTGGATTTTGTCAAATGCTTTTTCAGCATCTAGGGAGATGATCACGTAGTTTTTCTTTTTAAGTTTGTTTATATGATAGATCACATTGATGGATTTCCATATATTGAACCACCATTACATGCCTGGGATGAAGCCTACTTGGTCATGGTGGATGATATCTTTTATGTGTTCTATGATTCAGTTTGCAAGTATTTTATTGAGTATTTTTGCATCAATGTTCATAAGAGAGATAGGTCTGAAGTTCTCTTTTTTTGTTGGATCTTTGTGTGGTTTAGGTATGAAGGTGACTGTGGCTTCATAGAAAGAGTTTGGTAATTTTCTTTCTATTTCTATTTTGTGGAACAGTTTAGAGAGAATTGGTTCTAGGGCTTCTTTGAAGGTCTGGTAGAATTCTGCTGTAAAACCATCTGGCCCAGGGCTTTTTTCGTAGGGAGGCAGTTGATGACTGCTTCTATTTCCTTGGGGGATATAGGTTTATTCCATCTTTCTACCTGATCTTGGCTTAATTTAGGTGGGTGGAATCTCTCAAAAAAATTGTCCACTTCATTTAGATTTTAAATTTTCTGGCATATAGGCTTTTGTAGTAAGACCTAATTAATGATTGTTTGGATTTCCTCAGTGTCTGTAGTTATGCCCTCCTTTTCATTTCTGATTTTGCTGATTTGGATATTTTCTCTCTGCCTTTTTGTTAGTTTGGCTAGGAGCTTGTCTATCTTGCTGATTTTCTCAAAGAGCCAGATCTTGGTTTCATTGATTCTTTGAATTGTTTTATTTGTTTCCAATTGATTGATTTCAGCCCCGAGTTTGATTATTTCCAGATGTCTGCTCCTCTTGAGTGTATCTGCTTCTTTTTTTTTATAGAGCTTTCAGTTGGGCCATTAAGTTGTTTGTATGAGATGTTTTGAATTTCTTCTTGAAGGCACTTAGTGCTATGAACTTTCCTCTTAGCACTGCCTTCATTCTGTCCCATAAGTTTGGGTATGTTATGTTTTCCTTTTCATTGAATTCTAGGAAGTCTTTAATTTCCTTCTTAATTTCTTCCCTAACCAAGCTGTCCTTGAGTAGCAAGTTGTTCAGTTTCCATGTATGTGCAGGCCTTTTGCTATTTCCATTGTTGAGGTCCAGCTTTAGACCGTGATGGTCAGGTAGGATACAAGGGATTATTTCAATCTTCCTGTATCTGCTGAGATTTGCTTTGTGACCAACTATATGATCTATTTTGGAGAAGGTTCCATGAGGTACTGAAAAGAAGGCTGAAGTGAGGCCATTTTCTCCTTTATTTCTCTAGAGAAACAGTCTTTCATCTTCTATGCCTGGTGGCTGGACTGTACCTGCTCATGATGCCACAAGATCATAGGAACAACAGACAGCTACCTAGGCAGCATGGGAACAGCCTCTTATAGCAGAGCTGCAATCCTCTGGAGCTGGAAGCTTGGGCTCTGATCATAAAATTTCTCATTCTTGGAGCAAAAAGGGAAGGTTCTATCTGTAGGATGGTTCTCTTTGAGAAGTGACTGAAAAAAGGAATTCAGGTCCCCAACTGGAGGGGCCACAAGTGTTAAGCCACTAGGGGTCCTCATACCAGAGCAAACCACTGGTCATTAAAGAAATACAAAACTGACCGGAAACACACAGAAGTACACACACACACACACACAAACTCACACAGAGTGTTTAAACATTTTTTAATCTTTTATTTACTTTTCTTATATCTTTTTCTCCCTACTCCACCCCAATGTTTTCCATCACCTCCACACTACATAGGAGAGAGAAAGGGTAGGGGAGGGGGGCACGGTTCTTTCTTAGCTGCTTCATGCTGGCTAGGTAGGGTTGTCGGGTTCCTTGGAGCCAGTCCAGTCCTTCTTTCAGTAGATGTCCAT
>JAQQSO010007314.1:0-10715 GCA_028658305.1 Pachyuromys duprasi | reverse complement strand
ACTCAGGATGATAGTTTCCAGGTCCCACCATTTGCCTGCGAATTTCATGATTTCCTCCTTTTTAATTGCTGAGTAGTATTCCATTGTGTAAAAGTACCACAATTTCTGTATCCATTCCTCAACTGAGGGACATCTGGGTTCTTGTTAGGTTCTTGTAGGTCTTTTAATGGTTTTTCCTACATTTGTGTTCCAAGTGTTTTCCTTAAGCATAGGAAGAATAACTGCTGGCTTATAATCTCTTTGATAATTTCACCATCTTAATAGGTGAAAAAAAAACTTATGGCTGGTTATTGCTGATGGATCCTTTCTTAGTTATTTTTAAATTGTGGCATTTCCCTAGGAAAATTATTTGTGGGATTTTCTGGAGACTTTGAGGTAAAGGGACATGTTCCATGCCAGCAGAAACAAAAGGTAGATCTGCTGTAGGAAGGACAATGGAAGTTTCAATTTAAGGGAACTGAATTGGAATGTAGTCTTCACAGTGACATTCCTAGTCCCTTAGAGTCATATTCTTTTTTAGTATGGCTTTTATTTGTTTATAATTATAGAAGGTAATGTAGTGCCACTGTTATATGACACCCTTTAATTTAGCTCAGTCATTTGTGTGTATGTTTGTATTCAGAAAATAATGCACCGACTACAAATAACCTCTTTTAAGCTTAACTCAAATTTCTATTACTAAGTGGGTTTGGGGGCCAATTATACAGCATTAAAAATATTTTCTGTATGTCAAGTGCATATCATTAAGGCTTCAAAAAAGTCTTTGGTGCTTTTTGAATTTCAAGACTTGGATAAAGGCTGGGGCCAGTATGTACTGCTTCAGTCAAGTTCTCTGTCCCTTCTGTATGGTTGGTGGGGTGCAGGTGAGAAGTGCATCTCTCAGGACCTCTTGGTTTGCCTGGTAGGGCAAGATGAAGGTACTCTTGTGTTGTATATACTGTGCTATGTGCCTCCTTGCTGCTAGCTTTTAAATACATTACACTGAGACTCAGGACTGGTGATATTGGTGAGAGAGTTCACCTGTGATTGCCTTCCATATGTCTAAGGATTAAGAGTCTAAGTTTTGTTTACTTTTTAGCAATACTAAGTTCCAAGGCTCAAAGAGCATCCCAGACTACTGGGACCCTGCAGCCCTGCCGGACCTGGGATTTAAGGTATGGGATTTACATACCCTGGAGCTGGACAGAAAGGGTTCTGTAGAGATGGATGAGTGTGGAAAGAGTGCTTTATACAACTGTGATGTGTGGTACCAAAGGGTAGAGATGTATGTGGGCTTTCTGTTCTATTTTTGTAGATCTTGGGCATTTTAAGGCTGGGTGACTTTGTATGGGTAGACTGTAGCTCTTAGGGAAAGGAGGTTGAGTGGTGTGAGGGGAAAAGATAAAGCTGTGACATTTGCTAGGATGGGCAGAAATAAGGATCTTCCAAGCAAGGCTGGACTAATAAATCTGCTTGACTAAGAAATAGAAGAAACACGGGGAATATTTTAGTGTGATGATGGATATTGAAAGGGGGAGGCACTAGACAGCAATGGACAGAGGACAGTTCTGTAGCTCATTTGATGTCTGCTTTCTGGGAGCATACTGTGCAGCAGAACACTGTTCTGATGTATGTCCTCTCCTGCTCTGTCAGTATGAGGCGCGTTGGCTGATTTCCATGCCAAACACTGCAGACAGGCTTTTCCAATATGAAGCGTATCCTGGGAGGACTTTTCTCATGGACCACAAAGCACACATTTTGTAGCAGGAAGCAGCATGTGACAGGCTAGATGTGCTCATACACCTTTGCTGATTTCAGTTCTCACAGGCCATGTGCTCTATGTTTCTGTCTTTGGCCTGTATGGGATATAAAAGAGGAGCAGTGACATCCTGAAGACACTTAGGATGGGTGGCTTAGGCACTACCTGCCTGTGTGTGTTTGTGTGTGTGTGTGTCATTTTCAGCGTGAACAAGAGGGAAATTACTGTACTTTGTAAAGATTCCCTATATGGAGAGACTGCATCTCAGAGAAGAGGGACCAAGCCATCACTCTTTGGCTTTATCCTGAAGTTATGGATGTTCCTAGTAGTCACAAGAACAGTTCATATATTTGAGTCATAGGACAATAACATATGAAAGATATTTTCCCCATGTAGAAGATCATTCTCAGTTCTTCCTCAGAAGAGTATCAGAAGGTGTGGAACCTCTTCAACCGTACACTACCTTTCTACTTTGTTCAGAAGATTGAGCGGATCCAGAACCTGGGCCTGTGGGAAGTCTACCAGTGGTATGTGTGACTGATAGCTCTCTTCCTTACTCTGTTAGCTGATGGCCAACAGGCCCTGCCTCTCCAGTACAATCAAAGGCAGCACCACACTCACCCAGGGCTGTTGTGTGCCATGAACTGTCTCTGTTCTCTTACTTTCTCATCCTAAGGCTGTGTGATGAAGTGACCCTTTGTAAAGGTGAGGAGACTAACATTCGCCTAGCACAGGCCCTGTTCTCAACTGTGATCAGAAAAGCCAGACTCCACTCTTGTCCATTCTGACTCTCTGAAGATCAGTGGGACAGAGCGAGGCAGTTCACTCACACCATCAGCCTCAAGAACTTAAAGCTGTAGCCAGAGAGCGGGGGCACCATCTCTCCGTCCGTCCATCCACCCACCCACCTGTCTATCTATCTACCTATTACTTATATGAGGATCAGCATGCTCATGGTCACCCAGCATTTCTCTACATAGAGTAGAAATTCATCATGGCTGTCCATGGTGCCCTAGGGCCTGCTGAGTTGGTTTCAAATAGGCCAGGGATATCATAACATTCTGCAGTGATGGAGAGCCCCATAGTAGAGAGGAGAGGATGGGCTCTGAGGGTGAATGCCCCTCTAGCAACCTTACAACTTTACTTCCCAGCTTCCCAGGTTTAGTTCCACTCAGGAGCTGGGTGGAAGAAGGACCTATGAATGCTTCTGAGAGTGGTTTTGCTTTTGGAGCCTTTTGCTATGGAGGGGAAGCTTTGCTTTTGTTCATTGACCTAGCCACCTGTGCTCTGTGGCTTGAGCCTCTAGGTGTTGGCCAGAGCAGACACAGCTGCCTTCTAGTCACCTGACATTTAAAAAATATAGAAAATGGCTTCAGGGGGCTGTTTTTTGGTGATTAGCACCTTCTTTCCTTAATATGTATGTTCTACCATTCTAGGCAAAAAGGGCAGATGCAGAAGCAAAATGGGGGGAAGGAAGTAGATGAGAGGCAGCTGTTCCACGGTACCAGCACAAACTTCATAGATGCCATCTGCCAGCAGAACTTTGACTGGCGGGTCTGTGGTCTGCATGGCACATCATATGGCAAAGGTAAGGCAAGGGTGGCCTCCACCAGTACTTGGGAAACTACTTGAAGCCAGCCAGCCCATGCTGCCAGCGACAAGTACATGGCCTTCTGGCCTTGGTGGGACCACTCCCTGAGCTGGCAGTACTCTGGCTTTTGCTGTTACATGTGCTCAAGAGCTCAGCCAGCTTATGGCAGGGCAGTCCTGCCTCACTGGGGCTTGTTTCCTATAGAATGGAGCTCTGAGAGGAAGTGAGAATTGGAAAAGGAGAGCAACACATTTCTAACCTTGCTGAGTACTCTAGGCTGTGCCTTACTGTTGTCCTTGGAACAGAAATCTGAGAGTGTCATTCCATCTAGCAGATGAGCTCTACTAGCATTTTTCTCTTGGTCATTTAAAAACATTATTTGGTAGTAATTTCAAACTCACAGGAAGCTGTATATTTATGTACTTGTACACAGATGTATAGATGTATGTATAATGCTTCTTGCATAGCTTGTATCTACAATCCTCAGTTTTAATATGTTGCCATGTTGTTTTTTTTTCATCTTTTTGTTTCTGAACCATTTTCAAATAGCTGACATGTCTGGTACACTTTCATCCTTCAGTACTCATTAAGAAGAAGGCATTTTTTTGCTCTTGTTTTTTTATTTTTTGTTTTTGTTTTTGTAACACATTGTAGTAAGCAAATTCAGAAAATTCAAGAATCTGTTTGTTGGCCAAGTATGGTGCCACACACCTTTAATCCCTCTTGGCACCCAGGAGTCAGAGGCAGGTGGGTCTCTGTGAATTTGAGGCTCTTCTGCTCTGCATATGGAGTTCCAGTAGAGACCCCATCTCAAACAAACAAAAAGAATCTGTTTGTCTTAACTCCATGGACTACCTGTTTGTCAGTTTCAGTCTGATGTGGTTACGTTTGTGTGATTGACAAGCTAGTGATAGGTTTGTGAATCCCATGTTGAGAGAGCAGCTTCTAGTTTAGCTTCCCATTAGAGAAGAATTGCCACTGGTGTCTGCAGAACGGCTCACTAAGAGTAGGGTTACTCACTTTCCATGCTATGCAGGTAAGGCTGGGTGGGCCAGCTCCATTCTATAGATAGGAAAATGAAGTCTAGAACTAAGTCTTGACAGACTCTTTAGATTTTCACTGGATTCAGAAGTGAGAGTTGGAGTTAGGTGTCCTCCTTGGATGCCCTACCACACAGATAGGTGCTGATGGCCTCCATGAGTAAGGAGAAAGGTGGAGAACTGGAGTGGAAGAGGAGGGTGTGGTGTTGGAAGGGCAGAGACTGCTGGCATAATGCGGGATGTGTTCTTTCGGCACCCTGTGGAGCTTGTCTGTATCGTTCCAGGGAGCTACTTTGCAAGAGATGCTGCCTATTCCCACCACTACAGCAAATCCGACACACACTCCCACTCCATGTTCCTGGCCCGGGTGCTGGTGGGAGACTTCGTCAGGGGCAACGCTGCCTTCGTCCGCCCTCCAGCCAAGGAAGGCCAGAGCAATGCCTTCTATGACAGCTGTGTAAACAGCATGTCCGACCCAACCATCTTTGTAGTTTTTGAGAAGCACCAGATCTATCCCGAGTACCTCATCCAATACTCTACCTCCTCAAAGCCCCCAGCTGGACCCTCCATCTTTGTTGCCCTGGGCTCCTTGTTCAGCAGCCGACAGTGAGTGTGGCCAGGATGCATTAGGCCTTAATGGCACATCTGTCTGGTAGAGCTGTTCAGAAAGTCTTTCTTATTTTAACAAAACTTTTAATGAACTCTTGTTTAATGTTGGCTTCTCAGTGAAGTTACCTTTTTTTTCTCCCTCCCCTAGTGCTGGGGATGGAACCCAGGGCCTTGTGCTTGCTAGGTAAGCACTCTACCACTGAGCTACACCCCCAGCCCTTTTAAAATGCTTTTATTATGAGGCAGGGTTTTGCTAAATTATATTCTGCCTCAGTCTCCTGGGCAGCTGAAATTACAGGCCTATGTTACCAGGCCTGACTTGAAGCCACAAACTTAATCTCTGGCTGATAACAGTTTCAGTTTTTAGGTCCTTTCAGGTTGGCTTATGATCCCACCAGTAATGATTGTGAGCCCAGGTTTGTCTTTTAATAATGTTAGCATTGTATTTTAACTCTTGATGACTTGATGTTTATTAAGACCAAGCACAGAATTTCTATATACTGTTTTATGGATTTGCTAAAACTTTAGGAGTTTATGTCTCTGTAACAATTCTGGATTTGGAGGATCTTGTGGTCCATTTTGCTTTTTGTCAGAGTAACATAGTGGCCTTTAGGGAAGGGAACTAGAGGGACAGCCTCAACATCGTTGTCAGTTTTGCCCACTGCTTTGGCACTAACCCAGGCAATTCTTGGTGTAAATGGAGCACAATTCCCTCCGGCAGAGACATAGATGAGTGTCCCCCTGAGTCCTGGGCTTGGCCCACAAGTGCCTGTACCCAAATCCCTTAAGCACACTGGACACCTTCCAGGTTTGGATTTTATGTCCCAATGAGATGGATTACCTGTGCTGAAAATGTCACATGAGAGTATGGAAATAAAAGACTATCTGAAGTAGATGAAGACTGGAGTTCATTTTTCAGTGTCTGTTTATAAAGAGTACTAGATAGACACCAGACCCTTTCCTGGGTGTTGGGTTTATCTTGGTCTTGTGATCTAATATAACCACCTATAGTGGTTTTAGTGCACACTAGGCATTTGTTGTTCAAGGTTTTGGAGACTAGAAGTTCAAAATCAAGGTGGCTATAGGTTCAGGATCTGGTAAGGATCATTTCTCATACCTGGACATCTAGCTGTATCCTAGGCCCTTTATTATATAAGGGTGTTAATCTTACTGATGAGGACTTCCTACTATGGACCTAATCACCTAAAGAACCCACATTCCCAAACTATCACCAGTGAGTACAGTGTCTTTTAACCTGTGTTGTTATAAGTTTATTGGAAATTTCCAAATACGTCTCTTTGCCCTTACTTCAGAAATCAAAGCACAGTGAGCCATTGGAGCCACTTTGGAGGCTGAGGCTCATTCTCTGAAACCCACGAATCACAAGAAGCTATAAAGGTGTCAGTGCTGTCAGGAGCATTCACCTGAGTGTCCCTGCACTTTAGAATACTCCTGTCCTGAGGTCAGGACTTCCTTTGACACCATACTCTCTTATTTAAATATACCTTTATTTAATCTCAGCCCCAAGGAAACCATGCTTTGAACCACACTGGCAATGTCAAAATGAAGCATGACCAACATTTATTAAACATTTAGGAATTATGATTTCAGTAACTTATGCTCACATGCTATGTACTAATCATCCTAAGATAATGATATCTTTATAAACATTTTGTCCCCCCTCCTCCCACTGTGAGGCTTTTGTTTGAATCCTGGACACTCTCCTAACAGTGATCTGCAGATGTTACCATTACAAGGTGCTCCGTCTTTCCCATGTGCCTTCTAGGTCAGCGTGACACAATCTTGATGTAGACTCCATTTTTGGGGCCTAGAGCAGATTTGGATTCTAGCTGAAGTAGAACTAAAGTAGAGTAAATTAAAATATTCACCGAAGTTAACCATATCCACCAGAAAACTTCTTTTGCCTGAAGCTGTAGGCTGGGAGACAAGACCTTTGGGGTCAGAAGGGGCCAGAGGGAGAGTCCCTGGCTTCTCTAGGAAAAACTGCATAGCCTAAAGCTGTCACGACATGCTGTTGTACTGAGGGTGATGTTAATAAGAAAATACAGCCTGGGGTTATGGGCCAGTACTTATCCCAGCACAAAACATTCATTCATCTCCTTTAACATGGAGGATGGGATGGAGACTGCTGTTTCCATCATACTCTTCATCATAGGCATCCCTGAGGGGAGAGGGACTAGCCTGGCCCTGGAAGAGGCTGATGGACTGTGGGGCAGAGAAGCACAGTGGGCCCCATCCTGGAATACCAGACCCTTACCTGGGTCTCAGCGCTAGTTTCAAAGCGGAACTTGTGTAGGATCTGGCGTAGCATCAGCTTGACCACCAGCAGCCCCAGCCGCACTCCAAGGCAGCTCCTGGGGCCAGCTCCAAAGGGCAAGTATGTGAAGGGCCTCTGCTGAAGCCGGGCCTCTGCTGTGAACCTATAGGTCATGTGAAGGTTACAGTTGGCCTGAAACACCTGCTAAATCAGTGGTTCTCAACCTTCCTAATGCTGTGACTCTTTAACATAATTCCTCATCTTGTGGTGTCCCCTAACCCTAAAATTATTTCATTGTTTTCATAACTTCATAACTAATTTTGCTATTGTTATTAATCGTAATGTAAATATCTGATGCGCAAGATATCTGACAATGTGAGCCTAAAAGGGGTGGAGACCCACAGTTTGAGACCACTAATCTAAAGTCCCAGTTTTGGCTGAGTGACCCCTTCATCTGAGATACCTTTCTTCCATCAGGGCCAACAAGATCCTGTGTACAGGACTGTCCTCAAGGCTCTGGGTAGCTGGTAGGTAGCCTCTGATCACCATGCCTTGGTACCTCTCCTTGGCACTTAGTCTTGGTCTTAGAAGCACTGTTCCATTCAGACTGTCAGCTGAGTGTCCCCTTTCACCTCCCCTAGGAAGTCGTCATTATCCAAGTGTGTGTTGAAGGCAGGATACAATCCAAAATCCCAGGGCTTGACCTGTATACCTTGACCCTGTCATACCTTACCTCCCCCTCACATTGGACCATACAGTTTCTCTCATCCCTCAGCAAAATTTCTAGGCAATTTAGCCACATCCTTGAAGGGGCCTCAGGGACCCAATCTGCTATCTCATTGAAAACTGTCATCTGCTCCCCACCACACTGGCTTTGCTGGTCAGGATGTGGGAGGCCTGAGCTCCTGGAAGCCTCCAGATTTAATGGCAGACTGGTTAGACTTGCTATCAGATCTCATCCCTAGTTCTGTGGTGACTGTCACCAATCTGTGCCAGCCAGCTTGGCCACTTCTGGCCACTTCTGAGCTACCTTGTGATACTGGGAGCCACAGCTGCTGTTTCTGGTTACGAATCTTTGCCATATTTGCAGGACCCACTGAGATGGGAGATGCTACATAACTGAGTCTCACCCCCTGAGCACATTGTGGAGGCGGGCTGGGCTCAGATGGGATCAGTAAAAGGAGAAGCACAGCCGCTCCTTACCTGCCTCCCTGGTGGGTCATAGAGGATGGGAAAGTGACTGACTCTGACAGAGCAGGACATGAGTGCTGCCCAGATATTTATACCACAGAGCCTAGACATGAACTTGACAGTGGACCAGAACTGTGTCCATGAAGGGAAGAGGATCCAGGTCTATTGGATCTCATGAATTTAGGTTTAAAGGGCAGCTATGTTGATAAGGGCGCACTGGGTGGAGGTGATGTTTTGTTGCTTTCTTGTGCACACACAAAATATAACCATGCAAGGTGGAGAGATGGTTCCATGGTTAAGATCATATACCATTCTTGTGGAGGACTAGAGTTTGGTTCCGGGTACCTATGTTGGGCAGCTCCCACCTGCCTATAGTTCTAGCTCCATGGGACCTGATGCTTTTCTGTCTTCCATAGGTATCTATACTCACATGCACACGATATACATGCTTAGAAATGAAATCTAAAAATCTAAAAAATGGCAACATGCAACCCTGCCTCCTGTGTCCTGCCCTCAACAAACAAAAGATAGTGATCCTGTGTGCATTATTGCTGTCATGCTAGACTTCTGGATTCAGTGTTTTCTTTGGAAATGATGCCTCACAACCTATCTGAATTGGTGTGATCCTTGTCCGGGGATGACTATACCCCTGTCTCCTGGCTGCTTACTCCATGGCAGAATTTTTATCCCATACCCTCACATCCCTCAGGGACTCCTGTTCTAGACAGAATTTACTTACCTTTCAGGGTCAAAGGTCTCAGGGTATGGCCAGTGCTCTGGGTCATGGTGTAGGGCACCCACGGCTATCTCCAGCACTGTGCCTGCAGGGATACGCTGTCCCAGCACTGCACAGTCCTGTGCTGCCTCCCGTGTGACCTGTGGGAGACAGATGCAGGAAATGTGCCAGTGTGCTTTCAGGTAGGGGCTTCAGGCTGTCATGGGGCCCAAGATGTGGAGTGATGTTGGAGCAGGGGGGGGGTCCAGCCCTCTTCCCAGAGTGAACCATACAGAAACCAAGCTGTTGTCCCCCAAACCCTCTACTCCCAAGGGGCCTCCAGTCTTATGTCTTTTGACATGCATGGCCGTTGGAGATAATGCCTCATCCATGGGCCGAGCACTGGAGAGCCCTCCATGTACCTGGGAGTTGCAGAGGTGCATTCCGGGGCTGTGTTCAGGCCAAGCTACTGCCTCTCTTGTTTTCTCACTTACAGTTAACCCTCCTCTTATTACCCCTTTCACTCCATGTCCTCTCATTTGGTAGCAGAGCTCTGTTGTCTGGATTCTGTCCTCTGTCCCCCACTCCATGGTTGGTCCTCATGATAAGATTGTGAAAATATTGGGTGGCCCATCCTGTGGACCTGCAACCTACATCTTAACTTAGCCCTTATGTGACCTTGACTAATGGTGAATCATTCATTAATGGATAATCCTAGTTGGCAACTTGACTACATCTGGAATTAACTAGAACCCAATGACCTGGATACACTTGTGAGCTACATTTCTTGGTAGGATTATTTGAGAGGGGATACCCACCCTAAATCTGGGCCATACCTCTGCTCACCGCCAACATAAAAGGACATGGAAGAAGTAAGCTTTACTTTTTGCCTACTTGTCCTCACTCTCACTGGCGAGTTCATCTATCCTGTTTATGAACCATTGCTTCACTGGTATTAGAACCTGTTTCTTCAGGATTCCAATGCAGATTGAAAACCTTACGCTGTCTAGGACTTTCCTGGGACTCCAGCACCAGGCTGGGACCGCTGAGACATCCAGTCTCATGGACTCAACAACTCCCAGAGTCTTTCCCTTTTAGGAGACAGCCACTGTCCGACTACTCAGACACAGCCATAAGCCACTCTAATAAGATCCACGTATGTGTATTTTCATTCTATCAGTGCTGTTGTGTTAAAAGAATCTTAACTAATACAGCGATATTTCATGGAATAAAGCTGTGACTAGGAGAAAACAGATCAGAAACCAGGAAGCTGGAAGCATTTTGGGATGCACAGGGATTGCAATTTTGGAACGGATACCTGGGACTAAGATCATGAGCAGGTAAGGGATTAAGAGCTGCTCTTACATCATGAGGTATCTGCCCGCTCAGGCTGCATGGAGTGTGGAGCCAGGACTGTGAGACCAGAGCTGGGTCTTCTGAGCCACCTTTACTGGCTCTCCCCCAGGGGCCTGTCAGCGATGACTGTTGTTGGTTCCTGGAGTTCTGTGTCTTGTCTGACCACAGCTTACAACAACCATTACTTAAGAATGCAC
>JAQQSO010007313.1:0-10716 GCA_028658305.1 Pachyuromys duprasi | reverse complement strand
TTTTCTGTGTATGAGTGTTTATCTACATGTATGTAAGTGCACTTTGTGGATGTCTGGAGCCTGCGGGGCGGGGGGCGGGGCCAGAAGAGGACATTGAACCTCCAGGAACTGGAGTTATGGATAGTTGTGAGTGCTGGGAACTAAGCCCAGACCCTCTGCAGGAGCAGCCAGTGCTCTTACCTACTGAGTCATCTCTCCAGCCATATGGATGATAACCTTTATATCAGATCATTTTTATCTGGCACATTAAAATTTGATCTATGGTACATTTAATTTCCAATTATTCCTACTGAACAAATAATTTAAGCCATGGAAAATGAATTTTATAGTAAGACTGTTGGGTTTTAATATCTCCTTACTCCTAGATTCTTAAAGTATTTTCCTGATCCTCTGGCCCAGCTTGCCACAAAAGGAGACATAACCTGTACTCACACTTTATTAGTCCCTTCTCCAGTCTGTGAGAACATTTAGAAAGGGCCCTCAGGGTTTGTGGAATTTCTAGAAGAGTAAAAGCACAGAAGATGGCCACAGCCACAGCTGCTTCCGAGGGCTCCATCTCCTTGGATGGAACAGGCTGAGACCTGTATAGTGAATGGTACCTAATGTGAAGATTTAGAACAAGCAGGTTTTCGCTCATGAGTCTGTAGGGTGATTGGGCATTCCGGATGTGGACGAGGTTTGGAAAGCCTCTTGTGTATCTGAGGATCCAATGGTCTCTCTTGATCCCCACCAGGACTACCTGCACTGTCCTCCTCAGCCCATGATGCTGTGGGGTAGGGTGCCACAGACACCAGGGGTAGCTGTGGGAGAAGCTTGATCCCTGAGATGACTCTGCTATGGGGAACCAAGCCTAATCTAAACAAAGGCTGCCATCTAGCTTTCCCCATTCTATCCCTTGCTTATTATGATACTTCTGTGTGAGTTTCCTATGGCTCCTGGAGTATTTTCCCACAAACCTGGCAGCTAAAAACCACAGGAAGTTATTCTCTTATATTTAGAGGCCAGAAACCCTAAATCAGTATATCTTGGCTGCTGTTCACTCCTGTACGCTCTCCAAGAAAGGCCCACCCTTGCCTTTTCATTTTCTTTTTTTTAAACATTTAATTTATTCACTTTGTATCCCAGCTGTAGCCTCCTCCCTCATCCTCTTCCAATGCCACCCTCTCTCCCTCTTCTCCTCCTATGCCTCTTGCCCAGTCCACTGGTAGGGGAGGTCCTCCTCCCCTTCCCTCTCACTCTACCCCCTAGCAGGTCTTTTCTGGACTGGCTGCATTGTCTTCCTCTGTGGCCTGGTAAGGCTACTGACCCATCAGGCATTGATGATCAAAGAGCCAGCCACAGCATCCTTAGTCATCAGAGAAATGCAAATCAAAACAATCCTGAGATTTCACCTTACACCCATCAGAATGGCTAAGATCAAAAACTCAAATGACAACACATGCTGGAGAGGTTGTGGAGAAAGGAGAACCCTGCTCCATAGCTGGTGGGAATATAAACGTTTACAACCACTTTGGAAATCAATCTGGTGCTTTTTAAGAAAATTAGGAAGAGTGCTACCTCAAGATCCAGCTATACAATTCCTAGGCAAAAATCCAAAATATGCTCAAGTATATGACAAGGACATTCATTCAACCATGTTCATAAAAGCTCTATTCATAATAGCCAGAATCTGGAAACAACCCAGGTGTCCCTCAACTGAGAAATGGATACAGAAATCATGGTACATTTACACAATGGAATATTACTCAGCAATTAAAAACAAGGAAATCATGAAATTGGCAGGCAAATGCTGGGAACTAGAAAAGATTGTCCTGAGTGAGGTATCCCAGAAGCAGAAAGACACACATGGTATATACTCACTTATAAGTGGATATTAGACATATAATATAGGATAACCATACTAAAATCTGTACACCTAAAGAAGCTAAGCAAGAAGGAGGACCCTGGGTAAAATGCTCAATCCTCATTCAGAAAGACAAACGGGATAGACATCAGAAGAAGGTGAAAACAAGAAAGAAGATAGGAGCCTACCACAGAGGGCCTCTGAAAGACTCTGCCCAGCAAGGTATTAAAGCAGATGCTGAGACTCATAGCCAAACTTTGGGCAGAGTGCAGGGAATCTTATGAAAGAAGGGGGAGATAGAAAGATCTGGAGGGGACAGAAACGCCACAAGGAGAGCAACAGAACAAACAAATCTGGGCCAAGGGGTTTTTTCTGAGCCTGATACTCCTACCAAGGACCATGCATGGAGATAACCTAGAACCCCTGCACAGATGTAGCCCATGATGGCTCAATATCCAAGTGGGTTTCCTAGTAATGGGAACAGGAACTGTCTTTGACGTGAACTCAGTAGCCAGCTTGCCTTTTCAAAGCCTTGTCGTTGTCTGTGGTACTTGGATTATGATCACATTGCATCACCTCTGCCTCACTGCCCACTCAGATTCCTCCTTGGCTTTGCTGTTACATGTGAGAACTCCTTGTAAGCCTTCCCCCCGAAATCCTTTCTCCTTTCTCCGCCATGTGTTGTCATTTGAGTTTTTGATCTTAGCCATTCCGATGGGTCTAAGGTAAAATCTCAGGGTCGTGTTCTCTGATATCCTACCGTGTTCCTAAAAATGTCTTCTGAGATTTTGTTCAACCTGAATATCTCATAGGAATTCTCCCGGATTCTGGAAGCCTTCCTCCATTACAATTTAAAAAAGAAATGACATTTGTGTCTAGAAGTGAACTCCTCAAGGTCTCTGTCGCATCTAACTAGCATTCACACCCTGTCGCCAGCCTCCTCTGAGACAATTCTAAAAGCCCATGTTTGGACTCACGGTGTCAATTTTATCAGCTTATATTTTTGTATCTAATCTTCTACAATGGACATTTAAAAGGTCTTACAGGTGAGGATGTAGGAGCACGAAGCCAACCACTGGCTGGATCTTTCCACATAAAAAGAGCGGCAGGTGGAAGTCCTGAGTTGGATGTGGCTGCTTCATCTGGAGCTGGAGTGCCCATCCCATGGGTTTATATGGTAGCAACCTGCAATGTAACCAGACAAGAGTTTAGAAGACAGAATATACGAGTCAGAATGATTACTCTAAATGTTAAGGAGGGGAAAAAAAATCCAAAAGACGAGGAAAGCTGGTTAGTGGGGAAACAGAAGGTGCCGTCGCGCACACCTGAAAGATAGGCAGGTAATACCAGTGTGCAACAGATGGAAGAGGCACATATGCACATATGTGGAAAGGTGGTGAGAGATTTTACCTTAGCACTAAGAGGTCAAAGTCCAAACAAGAAGCCTTAGCAGACAAGGTTGAGAATCTACTGAGGACAGTTGTGTAATTTCCAGATCCTATAAACAGGAGCCAATGGAGAGCCCAGACCTGAGCCAATCTCCTGCGCAGGGCTGGAGAGAAGAGACAAGGGGCCAGTCAGGTACCTCCTGTGAAATGGGCTTTGTGTTGGTCCCAGCTGCTGGGAGAGCTATCGTGTTTTATGGTGAGGAAAATTAGATTTTTCAGCCCCATCAATTCTCTCTCACATACAACTTCACACCAATGAGAGGCTCAATCAGAAGGAGAAGTGCTTGAGGGTGGGGGTCGGGTGAGGGTCCCAAGGAAAGCCCTGGCATGTCCGATGTCCGGGGATGAGAGGATGAAGGGAGGCACCTGGGATGTTGACAGGACTGTTGGGCAAGTGCAAGAGACAGAGCCTCAGGTCGCAGGAGAGTGTGGCTCACGAGTGAGCTGCTTTACTTCCAGCCCCGAGACAGTGGGCTTTTCCGAAGTCGCTGTGTGGACACAAATGGGATTGAGGCAGTCAGAGACTCTGTCCCAACCGAGAAAGGCAGGAGGTGACAGGAAGCTGAAAGCCTGGGGTTGAGCCCTCCAGTCCTCGGGGCCAGAAAGCAACGGGCAAGCACGTAGGCACAAAGACCCTCCCACAGGGAAAGCAATCAGTGCCCAAAGGACACGTGGAAGCCAGAGCAGTGGTGGGTGGGCATACCAGCAATCTCCTGCCCACCTCCTCCCTCTGCACTGATTGCCAAAGGGATGTACATTTTCATCAAAAGTGAAAGCGCATAAGAACTTCAGGGGTTTTAAGGCAATTGGAAACACTTGGGCAACAAAACCTTTCCTGGTGTTATTTTAAAACCCCATGTGTTTCAAAATATATAGATGAAATCAGTCCTGGGTTCCACAAGAATTAATTACTGGACGCTCTGAAAGGAACCAAGTTGATCTGTCCAGTATTTTACTGACATGGAGTAAAAGAATTAGAAATTAGAAAAATTTAATTCTGTTTGAAGTATAAGGAATATTATTTTGGTCCTGGCAGCATCCTTGATATCTATCAAGAAAAGTGCACCGTTTAACATGTGGTTTATTGTGTGTGCATGTTTGTGTGCATGCATGCATGTGTGTGTGTGTGTGCACGTGCACACATGCGTGCTAGTCATGGCCACGTCCTGATGTGCATGTGAACAACTCTCCTTTGACACATGACACAACCAGAGATCAGAGAAGAACCCTCCCATCACCTGTGGGATCCAGGGCTTGAACTCAGATCATCAGGTTGTGTGCAAGCACTGTTATGCCCAGAGTCATCCCATCAGCCCTATCATGTGTGATTTCTAATAGATAACTGCTTACATATTCACCATAAAGGAGATAGAGTCAGTCATCTTTGGTGTCCAGGAGGATACAGGGTCTGCCATGCATGCTCAGTTGGGTACCCATGAAGATGGAGTCTCTAATATGATGTGGAGAAGTGTCTACATACATTCTGGCCATGCCTTCCTGTGCACCTTGTCATCTCTGATGCCACATTATACAGATGTGTGTCAAACTGCACTGTTTAGGGCAAGGTTACAAAAAATAAAAAAAATCCCAGTCTCCACATGTTTACCACAAACATAACTCCACCAAAACAGCACAGCACACAGATGGGGTGCAAGGACACCTGTGCCCAAACACGTGCCAGAGAGACTGAAAGGTATGAGATGGTGGAGAAGAGAGAAGGATTTTACTGCAGAGCTCTCCTTTGGTATGGATTCGGTGTAGTGTTTGGTGTGAAGCAAATGCAATTTATTGTCATGGGAAACACGGCAACACACAGGCAGACACGGTGCTGGAGAAGAGCTGAGAGTTCCACCTCTGGAGCCACAGGCGGCAGCAGATAGTGTGCCACACCGGACATAGCTTGAGCCCACCCACAGTGACGCACTTCCCCCAACAAGGCCACACTTCCTAATTGTACCACCATTTAAAGACTTGAGTCTATGAGGGCCATGCCTATTCAAACCACCATAATCACTATTGTTTTATATATTCGTGTGTGTGTATGTATTAATGACTTTTATGAATATAATTTGCCTAGTCCATTTGTTGCTGATTATGTGTATATAATTTCAAGATTGATCACTGGGACTAATCTCTGGGAAAGACTAATTCTTCCTCTCTCAGCTGTCTTTAGTTACCTGTAGTTTTCGGTTAGGGTTGGGGCTCAGAAGATTGGAGCCTAGCTTTCTTCTTCTTCTTCTTCTTCTTCTTCTTCTTCTTCTTCTTCTTCTTCTTCTTCTTCTTCTTCTTCTTCTTTTTCTTTCTTCTTCTTCTTATTCCATTTTATTAATTTATTCGTATGCTGTTTTGCCTCTGTGAATGTCTGTGTACTATGTATGTGCCTAGTATCATGGTAGCAGAAGATGACAATGGATCCTCTGGAACTGGAGTTATAGACTGCTACAGAGTGCCATGCGGGTGCTGGGAACCGAAGTGGGTCCTTTGGAAGTGGAGCCAGCCCTCTTAATGTCTGAGCTGTCTCTCCAGCTCCAGTGGTGTTCTCAGAAGGCACTACGAAAGTTCAAGGGGGGGAAAGCAATCCAAATTCTGATGCAGCTATGATGCCTATGAACCACAATGGCTGGGATGGCAAGGTGCTCCTAAAGGATCAGCAGCAGTAGCAGCACCCCTCAACAGAAGGGAGATCATGGTGCCTGGTCTTAGAAACCTGCAGCAGTAAGGTCACTGATCTTAGGAGAGAACCTACCATCAGCTTACTAGAGAGCACGGTGCCTAAAGGCGTTCCAAAACTTACCCTCATGCCCACAGAGAGGTGCAGCTCTTATCCCCATCAAAGAAGCTTCGCTTAGCACAGAGACCATTACAGAAACTTACCCATAATGCAGAGATCAACTGACCATAAGCTGTGCAGCCCTAACTTCTGTGCCTACAACACAACTCCTGCACCTAAAGCTCTGGAAACATCAGGGAGAGGTGGAGAAGGGGGAAAAGATGGTAAGAACTAGCAGGCCGGGAAGTTGGCTGTGAGGTTGGGTCACCTTGAAATGGCAGGGAGGCTGTACTCAGGATACCCTGGCAATATGGCTGCCTAAACAAGACCCGAACAGTGAAAACATCAGTAAGCTTGGGAAGGTGCATGTGGACCATCTCAAGTTTTTCTTTGTATGGAACAGCAACAAAAGATTGAAAATTGATTGAGTCAACAAACCTGGAACCCACAGATATGGAAAATCAACTTGAACAGTTCCTATTAAAGACAGATGGCAGATTTGTGTCTCAGCAAATAGGTCAGAAGGAGGCCTTGAGGAAGGCAAAGGATGAGACGGCTCATTTGGGGGTTGCTTTTGTTTCAGTTTGGTTTTGTAGACAATGGAATGGAGTGGAATGGAATGAAGACTGTGGTTTATTCTAAACCCATTCCTAACCGTGACTTTAAGAAAATCAGAAGTGAGTTTCATAGCTGGAAACGGAATCACAAATTTCTGGGAAGATAAAGTCATAAAAGGTAGAGTCTGGACAGACTCAAGCTTCAATGAGGTCACAGCTCCAGAAGGAGACCTCGGGGCTTGTGCCTCAGACGTTCCAGGTACTTTCCTGGTAACACATTAGGAGAGGAGGAAAGAGGAGGGAAGAAGACCCAGTGTGCCTCTGCTCAGCCCTCTGGCCATCACGGCCCTGTGACCCTGCTATGCTCTCCATTTCTCTCCAATGAGACATCTGTCGGGACACAAACCATCACACTGCCAGGCTGAAGAAGCAAAACCCAGATGTGAATCCCGGGTTCTACAGTGACTTCCGTACTAACAAAAGCATGTGCGCAGAGCTGCTTACAGCTTGCCTGCCCAAGAGTTTAGTTAAAACGTTTTCACTACAGATAGGATATCCAGCGGTGCTTTGAGGAAGCGTGTGTATGTGTGTGTGTGTGTGTGTGTGTGTGTGTGTTTATCACATTATGTGAATAGGCAGCAGGTCTCAGTGTGACCCGTGAATCCACATGCTTAGACAATCAAACATCCCAGGAGAGCTTAGCTTGCAGCCATTCTGCTGGCATCTTTTGAGTCTCTGAACACTTGGGTCTCTGAGAATGTGTGAGTTACTTAGAACCATTTTAAAATGAGGTGTGCCAGCCGAACAGAAGTAAGTGAGTCCTCTGGGAATATCCATATTTGCTCATGTTTGGGAATAGGGATTTTGGTGTTGTTGCCATGAACTAAGTACCAAGTGCTTATGGAAATACATGCAAGTTTTGTTTTCATGCTTTTCAAATTTCTGCCCCCTCTGGGAGGTTCTACGCCATCTGGCTACCAATTGCTGCCTGACCAAGAGTCTGCTGAGAGGCTGGGGAACGTGAAAAGGCTGCACAGCCTGTAGGCTTACCTCAGGCCCACAGGTGCTGCTGCAGTGAACTCCCATCTTCCCATATTAAGTTTGGGTCAAGCCATTTCCTGAATTGTATCCTCCACAGGAATGGCTGGGTAGAGAGGACAGTGTTTGAGAGCCAGCATCTCGCTGTTTACGTGGTGCTGGGACTAGCCCGCCGTCACGCAAAGCCCCACCGTGAAAGCTGGAGACCACCTGAGCAGCTGAATTTTATTTCATTTCACAGAGCTGAAAAACATCAAAGTGTAGCGCTTAGGGAAAAATGCGGCAGCCGGGATTTAGGCACCTCTGGTTTCTCTTACAAAAATGGCAGGATTGTGCTGTTTCAGAGAATTTCTTATTGACTTTAGTCACTGGGAATTTAAAGAGCCAGATTTTTGCTTTTATTCCCTCCCCCCCCCTCTCTCTTTGTCTTGTTTTTAAAGGCAATTTGTTGTATCTTAAATTTAATGAGGTGAAAACACACTGCAGGACAGGGCTCAGCAGGATCATGTGACCTGTGGGAACAGGGTAAGTGAGGACAGCTCAGCTGCTGTGCCTCTGACAAAGGGTGGACAGGGACAGTAATGTCCCCCAGAAAAGAGACTGGAATGTGTGATCCCAGCAGCCCCAGGGGCCCAGGAAAGTTGTTAGTCAAGGATTTATGCAAATGTAGTCCTTATGTCAGACATATTCTAACATTTAAGATGCTGAAAACCATTTCAAACAATCTTATTCTTGATCGACTCAAACCCTCTATTAGGTATAATTAAAAATAATTGTGTTGCAATTATTAGGTAACATACAATTACAGGTAACAATTATTGAATGCTGGCAGCTCATCCTGGACCGCAGCATTTCACAGAAAATGTGAGTAGAATCTACTTTCCATCTAAAACAGTGCCTTGTTCTCTTGCCATCTCCTCTTCTACTCTTCCTCCTCCTCCTCCTTCTCCTCTTCCTCTTCCCTCCTTCCTTTTCCTCCTTTCCTCCTTCCTCTAATACAAATGTCTGGTAATGAGAAAAACCTAAAAAAAAAAAAAATCACAAGTCGAATACCCATTCTCTCAAAAGATAAGTCCTGAAGTACTCAGTAAGGAAAGACTCCTTCATGCATAGGCTTAAAATACCACATTTATAATGTCATTATACTTAAAGGTAAGTATAAACTTACATTCACCTTTAGAATGTCATTTATACTTAAAGGTGAGTGGTACTGTGAATTGTCCCGGGAATACCTTAGCCATCTGGCAGTGTTTCACATAACATGGCAAGCGCTCAGTGATGGATAGAAAGCTGTTGAGATGCCGTGGCTTGAGACGATGCTATGGTTTGGGTGGGTATGTTTGTCCCACAAGGACTAGAGTATGTGGATCATCTTGGTACCAGGAAATGCTGAAAGGGGGGTAGAGTCCAGTGGAAGGTCTTTTGGGGACACAGGTTGTGACCTCGGAAGGGATTGCTTTTGTTCTCCTGGAACCCTACTTGCCAAGCTGCTCTGGGCTTCCTGTCACTCTGCGGTCTTTCCATCTCCCATACATTCCCACTGCTGTGGTGTCTTCAGCCACAAGGTTCCTGCCAGGGCCACACTGTGGATCTCCAGAACTGTGACCCGAATGAAGCTCTTCTCTTTATAAGTCACTTACCCTTCTGTGGTCATTACAGTAACAAAACATGCTCTAGATAGACTAATAACTAGCCAATACCTACAACATGGGGGAAACATGAAAGAGAATGACAACTGTATTGTGTGTTGTGACTTTATTGAAGATATTATGCAGGAGCAGAGACAGAAGGATTATTGGGGTTTTCTGGCTCCAGTTAGCTCTGGTTTCAGTGAGAGCCTGTGTCTCAAGAGAGTAAAGCAGAGAGAAATAGAGAAAGACATATGACATCCTCTGCTGGCTTCCATGAGAGGCCAAGAGCATGCACCCCCCCCCACACACACACCACATCCACACACATGGTCAGCTACATAATACATACATACATAGTCGGATATACTCACATGCACATAATCAGATACACACGAACATAGATATGTGAACACATGCACATAGCCAGATATCCACATACACACATGTATATAGTCATATACACACATGCACATAGATACACACACATGCACATGATCAGATACATACGAACATAGATATGTGAACACATGCACATAGCCAGATATACACATGTGTACATAGTCAGATATACACATTACATATGTACATAGTCAGACATATACACATGCACATAGTCAGATACACATACACACACATACAAACACACACATACACACTAACACTGAGGTTTCTTGAATGCAAACGGCCCCTATAAGTGCATATACTTAAATGTTTGGTCCCCGGTTTGTGGAGCTGTTAAGAATTAGGAGCTGTGGCCTCACTTGAGGAGGTGTGTCATTTGGAGCAGGCTTTTGGTTTTCTAAACACTCTTCATTTCCAGTTAGCTCTGTCTGCTTCACAGCACGTCTCAAGACGTGAGCTCTCAGCTGCTCGGCCAGCACCATGCCTGTGTGTCTGCCGCTTGTTCCCCACCGTGGTGGTCATGGACTCAAGCCCTCTCAGCCCCTCTTACACAGAGCAGGAGGTGAGGGAAAGGTCTGAGGACACACTATCAGCCGCCTCACTTCCCTAAGCTGGGCATTATTTATGCCCAAGTAAGGAACATTCACCTCTCCCAACTTCATATGTAGTTTTGGGAAATGCCACCCAAGGAAATGAGTGTGTATGTGTGTAAGAGAGTATGTGTGGCTCGTGGGCAATTTTAGCTATTAGTTGTGTCAACAGAGCCAAAGACCGCAGTGGCTTACTTTACCTGTGGACTCCCAATTTCCATAGAAAAGAAGGTATCAATGGAATTCCATGCTCACAGCCTCAAGAAAGACATGCATAGAAATCACACTTGGCCTGGAAACGATCATCCTAAGTGAGGTATCTCAAAAGCAGAAAGAAACATATGCTATATACTCACTTATATAGACCTATAGGATAGGAAGGTCATGCTGAAATCTTCACTCCTAGGGAGGATATACAGGAAGGAGGACCCAGGTGG
>JAQQSO010007312.1:0-10716 GCA_028658305.1 Pachyuromys duprasi | reverse complement strand
CTCAGAGTCGTTTTGATTTGCATCTCCCTGATGGCTAAGGACGTTGAGCATTTCTTTAAGTGTTTTTCTGCCATTCTATAATCCTCTACAGTCAGGTTTCTTTTTAGCTCCATACCCCATTTTTTAATTGGATTATTTGTATCTGCTTGATCTCCTTTAGTTGTCTTATTGCTGTAGCTAGAACTTAAAGTACTATGTTGAAGAGATATGGAGACAATGGGCAGCCTTGCCTAGTCCCTGATTTCAGTGGGATTGATTTTAGTTTCTCTCCATTGAGTTTGATGTTAGCTATAGGCTTGCTGTATATTGCCTTTACTACATTTAGGTATGTGCCTTGTATCCCTAGTCTCTCCAGGACTTTAAACATGAACGGGTGTTGGATTTTGTCAAATCTTTTTCAGCATCTAGGGAGATGATCATGTGGTTTTTCTCCTTCAGTTTGTTTATATGGTGGCTCACATTGATGGATTTGCGTATATTGAACCACCCTTGCATGCCTGGGATGAAGCCTACTTGGTCATGGTGGATGATATATTTTATGTGCTCTTGGATTCCGTTTGCAAGTATTTTATTGAGTATTTTTGCATCAATGTTCATAAGAGAGATAGGTCTGAAGTTTTCTTTTTTGGGGGGTCTTTGTGTGGTTTAAGTATCAAGGTTACTGTGGCTTCATAGAATGAGTTTGGTAATATTCCTACTGTTTATGTTTTGTGGAATAGTTTCGAGTGAATTGGAGTTAGCACTTCTTTGAAGGTCTGGTAGAATTCTGCACTAAAACCATCTGGCCCAGGGCTTTTTTTTAGAAGGAAGAATTTTGATGACTGCTTCTATTTCCTTGGGGGATATAGGTCTATTCAATTTTTCTACCTGATCTTGACTTAATTTAGGTAGATGGAATCTATCAAGAAAACAGTCCATTTCATTTAGATTTTCAAATTTTGTGGCATATAGGCTTTTGTAGTAAGACCTAATGATTGTTTGGATTTCCTCAGTGTCTGTTGTTATGTCCCACTTTTCGTTTCTGATTTTGTTGACTTGGGTGATTTCTCTCTGCCTTTGTGTTAGTTTGGCTAAGGGTTTGTCTATTTTGTTGATTTTCTCAAAGAACCAGCTCTTAGTTTCATTGATTCTTTGAATAGTTTTATTTGTTTCTAATTGATTGATTCCTGCCCTGAGTTTGATTATTTCCAGCCATCTGCTCCTCTTTGGTGTATCTGTTTTTTTTTTTTTTTTCCCTAGGGTTTTCAGTTGGGCCATTAAGTTGCTTGTATGAGATGTTTCAAATTTCCTTTTGAAGGCACTTAGTGCTATGAACTTTCCTCTTAGCACTGCCTTCATTGTGTCCCATAAGTTTGGGTATGTTGTGTTTTCAATTTCATTGAATACTAGGAAGTCTTTACTTTCTTTCTTTATTTCTTCCCTAACCAAGCTGTCCTTAAGTAGCAAGTTGTTCAGTTCCCATGTATGTGCAGGCCTTTTGCTATTTCTGTTGTTGTTGAGGTCCAGCTTTAGACTGTGATGGTCAGATAGGATACAAGGGATTATTTCAATCTTCTTGTATCTGCTGAGGCTTGCTTTGTGACCAAATATATGGTCTATTTGGGAGAAGGTTCCATGAGGTGTTGAAAGAAGGTATACTCTTTTTATCTAGGATGAAAGGTTCTGTAGACATCTATTAGTTCCATTCAATTTAGCGTGTCTCTTAGTGCCCTTGTTTCTCTGTTTTGCTTCTGACTGGATGATCTGTCCCTTGGTGAGAGTGGAGTGTTGAATTCTCCCACTATTAATGTGTTGGGATCAATGTGTGATTTCAGTTTTAATCGTGTTTGATTTACATATGTAGGTGGTCTTGTATTTGGGGCATAAATGTTCAAAATTGTGATGTCCTCCTGTTGGAATTTTCCTTTGATGAGAAGGAAGTGCCCCTCCTCATCTTTCTTGATCAACTTTGGTTGAGAGTCTATCTTATTAGATACTAGGATTGCTACCCCAGCTTGTTTTCTGGGTCCATTTGCTTGGAAAATGGTTTTCCAGCCCTTTACTCTGAGGTAGTGTTTATCTTTGTTGCATAGGTGTGTTTCTTGGATGCAGCAGAATGTTGGATCCTGTTTCCATAGCCATTCTGTTAGTCTGTGTCTTTTTATTGGAGAATTGAGTCCATTGATGTTGATAGATAATAGTGACCAATGACTGTTATTTCCTCTTATTATGGAGTTGGTGGTCTTACTATGATTCATTGGTTTTTTTTCCCTATTTTAATTTTTGCTGGGAAATTGTCTCTATCCTATATTTTCTTTGGTGTAGTTGTTTTCATTGGACTGAAGTTTTCCTACTAGTACCTTCTGTCGGGCTGGGTTGCTCTGTAGGTATTGCATGACTTCTGTTTTGTCATGGAAAAATTTGTTTTCTCCATCTATGTTGATTTAAAGCTTTGCTGGGTATAGTAGTCTTGGTTGGCATCTCTGTTCCCTTGAATACTGCCCAGGCCCTTCTGGCTTTCATAGTTTCTGATGAGAAGTCTGGTATGATTTTGATAGGTCTCACTTCATATGTTACCTGACCCTTTTCCCTTGCTGCCTTTAATTTTTTTTCCTTTGTTTTGTAGGTTTAGTGTTTTGACTGTGATGTGAAGAGAGGTATTTCTTTTCTGGTCTAGTCTATTTGGTGTTCCGTAGTCTTCTTGTCTGTTTATGGACATCTCTTTCTTTAAATTAGGGAAATTTTCTTCCCTAATTTTCTGGTCCTTGGAGCCTGGAGTCTTCTTTTTCATCCTATTATTCTTAGGTTTCGTCTTTTCATGGCATCCTCGATTTCTTGAATGTTTTGTGTTTGGGACTGTTTTGAATTCAGTTTGTTATTGAGTGAGGAGTCAATTTCAGAAAGTCTATCTTCAGCTCCCAAGATTCTCTCTTCCATCCCATGTATTCTATTGGTGATGCTTACCTTTGTAGTTCCTGATCTTTTCTCTAAGTTCTCCAGCTCTAGGTTTTTCTGTGTTTGGGTTTTCTTTATAGATTCTTATTCTCTTTTCATGCTTTGCAACATTTCCTTCATCTGATTGAAGGTGGCTCCTATTTCTGTTTTTTGTTTCCTCTATATAAATCTTTAATTGTTCCTCTACATGGACCATTATATTCTTTTGAATGTTTTTGAGAGCTCTGTTTGTTTCCTTTTTTGTTCCTGAATTAACTGGATAACCATAGCTTTAAAATTATTTTCCTGAGTTTCTGCTGAATTAATATATCCATTAGTTTTCGGTATTTCTGGTGGTGCCATGGTGTCCTGTTTTTTGTTGGGTGATTTCTTATGTCGACCTTTCCTCATTGCTTATATATAATTTTCACTGTTTCTTCCTCAAGTCTGACCTTTGGACTGCAACCTTCTTACTCTGGTGTCTGTAGAATTCTTCAGGAAGATCCATGGGGACCAGAGGTTTGAGAGTGTGTGTTGTTGCTTCAGTTGTTCCTGAGCAGGTTTCCTGAATACCTGGTGGTCTACAGTCTGAGGTGGGCTCAGCAGCCCACAGTGCACACAGCAATTTGCAAGGAGCACAGGCAGCAAACTCCAAGCACAGATCTCAGGCATTCACCCACAGCCTTGTCTGAGGGGGTAGCAGCTGAGGAAGTAGATAGCAGTTCCCAACTCAGGGAGCATAGTGCAGCCTGCCAGGCTACCAGCTTCCAGCACAGAACTGAGGGCCAGGAGCAGAGTCCACAACTGAATAAGTGTCCTGACCAGAGCACTAGCCACAGACCTCAGAGTCCAGCCTGCTGAGCCTGCCTCAGACTGTAGACCACCAGGTCTAAGTTCTCCAGCTCTAGGTTTTTCTGCCTCTCTTCTCGTTGGGATACCTCTGATGCTGCTTTCCTGCTGGCTGCGGTATCTCTCCAGTCCCCTCCCTCCCCCCCCCCCAACCCCCGCCTGCTTCCTCTGCAGGCTTGGCTATGTCTGATGCTGCTTCTGCCCGTTGGGAGGAAGTTCCCAGGAATCAATTCCCCAGGAGAAGTCCACGGACATGACCGCAGTTGACCTGTGTCCTATTGTACTCAGATCAGGTTTTGTGCCCCTTCTTCCTGGGCTCCTTGTATGGTTTTTATGGGTTCCACAACCCCTCGATTCACCAATTTGGGGACAGGGAAACCCAGGGTCTGGTGCTCTGGGTCTCACAGATCTGTCTGTGATGCATAGCTGGTGCTCAGGCAGGTCTCTGGGATGACTGCAAGAGCTCACCGTTCTAGGGGACCTTTTCCAGGGAGATCCTGGGTATCCTAACTCAGTCCCTGTTTGCTTCCTTCCCTGTGGGGTTTTCTCCCGACCAGGCACCCCAGGCTATAATGCTCTGGGGCACACAATTCTTTTGTGACAGAGAGTTGAGCACACAGCATATCTCTGTGCTCTGGGGTGGCGGCTAGTTCAGAGATGGCATGCGTGAGCCCGCCGTTCTGAGAGATCTTTCCCATGGGAAGGCTGGGTGACCTAGGTCAGTTGAGTCTCCTTCTTTCCCAGTGGGTTTTTCTTGCGACTGGGACTCCAAAAAACTGTGTTTTTTGTGCCCACCGTTCAGCCTGGGAAGGTGATCAGGGCATGCAGACCTGTGATACTGGTCTGGTGACCAGCTGACAGGCTGAGTGCCTGCACAACTGGGGATCTCTTCTGGGTTCTGGCTGGGTGTCCTGGGAGTGGACCGGGCCAGTTCCTTCACCTTGGGGCTTCCTCTCACCTGGGAAACTGGATCCCTGTTGTTTCAGGGCCCACAGTTCAGTCCCTTGGTCACTGTACCAAAAATGTTGTTCTGCAGCTCAGAAATGGTGTCCTCTTGGCACCGCCATCTTGTCCTGCCCCCCCAAACATCTTTTCTAATTAATTTTCTAATTAATTAATTTCTAATTATTTTTTCTAATTAATTTTAAAATTTTTATATTAATTACAGTTTATTCACTTTGTATCCAAGCTGTAGCCCCCTCCCTTGGAGAATCATTCTCAGAAAAGACCCCTGTGCCCAGATATATTTGGTCCTTGTGGCGCTCCTGTCCTCTCCAGGTCTTACTAACTCCCCCTTCTTTCACATGATTCCCTGTATTCTGCCCAAGGTTTGGTAATGTGTCTCAGCATCTGCTTTAATACACTGCTAGGTAGAGTCTTTCAGAGGCCCTCTGTGGTAGGCTCCCATCCTGTTTCTTGTTTTCTCCTCCTTCCAATGTCCATCCCATTTGTCTTTCTAAGTGGGGATTGATCATCTTTCCCTGGGTCCTCCTTCTTGTTTAGATTCTTTAGGTACAGATTTTAGTATGTTTATCTTATCTCATAGGTCTACTAAATTTATACAGCTTATTCTCTGCAAAATCTCCATATGGAAGTTAAAGTTGTAGCAACATTCAACAGTGCATAAAATGGGTCTCCTGTAGTGTTCAGTCACTTCTTTTTTGTCCTAATGTAGGAGGACTCCATGACATAGTTGATACTGTGTGTGGAGTTCTTATCTTATCCATAATAACATTGCGGTCATGGATTCTGTATCAGTGGTTGTGCAACACCCCAACTTCCCACTCATGGCAAACCTGAGTCCTCAGTAGCTGGAGGAAGCTCATGCAGAGATCTGTTCTCTCTTCTTCAGTTGGCCATTCAAGGCACAAATAAATTTACAGTGAGGAAACATACCAAGCATTATTGAGGAAGCTGATGAAGCTCAACATCAACAGCAATAAATTGTGATGACATGACAGCATATGATAAAATCAGAAATTCACTTGTTGTTTTCTACTACATTCAAAATGTAACCTAAGAATAAGTGTTATAGCTTTTAATATTTGAGGATTCATGGTAACTCACAGGTCAAAAGCTCCAATATAGAAATCGAATACTTGCAAATGGGCTTCTTTTGTTTTATTTGCCTTTAGTGTCTATAGGGGAATGCTGTTACTCTGTTATTGGGTAAATCCTTTTAAATTCTTTTATTAATGTATAATTATTAATTTATTACTATTATTACTTACAATTGATATAATTTTTATCCCAGTTGTAGCCCTCTCCCTCATCTCCTTACTGTCCCACCCTTTCTCTCTCTTTCTCCTCTATCCCTCTTCCCTAGTCCACTGATAGGGAGACTCCTCCTCCTATACTGTCTGCCTCTAGTCTATCAGGTCTCACCAGGATTGCCTAGATCCTCTTCCTCTGTGGGCTGGTTCTGTAGCCCCCAACAAGGAGAAGCAATCAAGGAGCAGGAAACAGAGTTCATGTCAGAGATTGTCTTTTTTCCTCACTAGGGAATTCACAGAGAGACTGAACTGTCTATGGACTACATCTGAGCAGGACTGGGGCAGAGAGAGGTCGGTGGCATAGGTCCTCTCTATATATGGTCTTTGATTGATGCAGCAGCCTCTGCAGACCCCACTGGGCCTTGTTTTTTTGTTTTGTTTTGGCTTTTGACTTCGATGATCTCCTTGTGTGGTTCCTGCCCCGTCTGGGTTATTTAATATCCCCCTTTTTTCCTTAAGACTGCCTGTACTCTTTCCAAAGTTTGAGTCTCTGCATCTGCTTGGATCCCCTGCTGCTTGGAGTCTTTAGAGGATATCTACGGAAGGCTCCATTCCTGTTTCCTCTCTTCAACTGCTCCCAGTGTCTATCCTGTTTTCCCTTTAAATGAGAATTTATTTTCCTAGATTTATGGTACTATACTATCAAATGAAAATTTAGATTTCAATGACAGTTCAGTGTAGCCTCAGACCAGGAGCTGAGAGCTGATTCATGGAAATGTATTTACCTCTGTGTTTGTCTAGGCTCAAACACTCAATAATTTAAGTTCTGGGATTAATTCTTGTTTTCTCATTTGGACCTCTGCTTGAATTTACTGGGTTATAAGTGGGATTTCTATTAGGGATAAGTCTGATTTCCTTAAAAGAATATAGGATTTTTCAGCAAGCAGTTCTCCGACCTACTGTTTCAATGCTGAAAATGTTATCATAAAATCTGTACAAAAGCAGTATTCAGGGAAGCTTAATGATGTGTCAGTAGGAAGTCCATATGGGAGCAGGAGAAATTTACAATGCCACAAACTGACCTAATCAGGTGGCCAATCATTAACAGATATTATATATATGTATACATATATATATGTATGTATATATATACATACATATATATGTATGTATATAATGATACTCTAATTGTTTCATCCAATCTAAGATAATATTGGAACAGAATAGATTTGTGAATAACATTGGATTAGATTCAGATAATTTAGGTATATTCATTTCTTTCTGCATCATAAATGTGGTTAAGTATTAATAATGTTTATATTACTTAGCAGTTACCTGGGTATTTTCACCTGTGTGCTTCTGAAAAGTTAATTTTTTTCTCAGGTCCAGCAGTAATGTTACAGCTTGGCAACAAAATAGCTCATGATATAAGTAGATATCTCTCATTCTAGAGTAAAAGCTAGTGGTACATCAATAATAATTTAGTAAAGCATGCAATTCTCTCTAGAAGGCCACATCTGTTAATAGAATCAAGGTATATTATATTATCAGGAGAGTTAGGGTAGAAAGTAGTATAATTAATAAAATAATTTTAATTATATTCTCATTCAACACTCATAATAATAAATACATACCATAATAACATAAACAGAGAAATACTAAATAAAGTATGTTAGAATTTTTTTAATTTATTTATTTTTATATCAATCACAGGTTAGGTTTTTTGCATCCCATGCATAGCCCCCTCCCTCATTCCCTCCCACCCTCGCCAACCCTCCCATATCTCCTCCCTGCCCCCTCCAAGTCCACCAACAGGGGAGGACCTCCTCCCCTTCCATCCAACCCCAGATCATCTTCTCTCCTCAGGGCTGACTGCAATGTCCTCACCTGGCATCTAGCAAGGAGGTTACTCTCTGTCATGTATGGGGGAGGGTCAAAGAGTCAGTCATCATGTTCAAGACTGAAACAGTCCCTGTTTCCCTTACTAGGGTCTTCATTTCCACACTGAGATATCATGGGCCACAGCTGAGCGGGGGTTCTAGGCCACATCCATATATGGTCTTTGGTAGGAGAAACTGTCTCATATAAGACCCCTGTGCCGGGCTCAATTTGGTCTTTGTGGAGCTCTTGTTCTCCCCAAGTCTTACTAACTTCCCCTATTTTTATTATTAATTCCCGCCCTCTGCCAAGGGGTTGATTGTGAGTCTTAATACCTGCTTTGATACATTGCTATACTGATTCTTTCAGAGGTCCTCTTTGGTATGCTCCTGTCCTGTTGTTTGTTTTCTCCTCCATTCAATGTCCATCCTATTTGATCATCTAAATGAGCATTGATCATACCAACCTGGATCCTCCTTCTTGTATATCTTCCCTAGGTGTGTATATTTCAGCATGACCTTCCTATCATATAATTCTATATAAGTGAGTATATACCATATATTTCTTTCTGATTTTGGGATACCTCACTTAGGATGATCGTTTCCAGGTCCCACCATTTGCCTGCAAATTTCATGATTTCCTCCTTTTTTTATTGCTGAGTAGTATTCCATTGTGTAAAAGTACCACAATTTCTGTATCCATTCCTCAACTGAGGGACATCTGGGTTGTTTCCAGGTTCTGGCTATTACAAATAAAGCAGCTACGAACATAACTGAGCAAATGTCCTTGTTGTGTACTTGCGCATCTTTTGGATATATGCCTAAGAGTGGTATAGCTGGGTCTTGAGGAATCACTATTCCTAATTGTCTAAGAAAGTGCCAAATTGATTTCCAGAGTGGCTGTACAAGTTTGCATTCCCACCAGCAATGGTGGCGGGTTCCCTTTTCTCCACAACCTCTCCAGCATGCGTTGTCACATTAGTTTTTGATCTTAGCTATTCTGGAGGGTGTAAGGTGGAATCTCAGGGTCGTTTTCATTTCCATCTCCCTGATGGCTAAGGACATTGAGCATTTCTTTAAGTGTTTTTCTGCCATTCTATAATCCTCTACAGTCAGCTCTCTTTTTAACTCCATACCCCATTTTTTAATTGGATTACTTGGTTTCTTGATTTTTAACTTCTTGAGTTCTTTATATATACTGGATATTAGCCCTCTGTCAGAAGTAGGATTGGTAATTGTCCTTTCCCTATCTATAGGCTGTCGATTCGTTCAGATGACACTGTACTTTGCTTTAGAGAAGCTATTCAGCTTCATGAGGTCCCACTTAATGATTGTTGATCTTAGAGTTTGTGCTGTTGGTTTTCTATTCAGAAAGTAGTCTCCTGTGCCAACGAGTTTTAGGGTCTTCCCCACTTTTTCTTCTAACTGGTTTAGTGTGTCTGGTTTTATGTTGAGGTCTTTGATCCACTTGGATGTTAGCTTTGTGCAAGGTGATAAACATGGATCTATTTTCATTTTTCTGCATACAGATATCCAGTTGGACCAGCACCATTTGTTGAAGATGCTGTCTTTTTCCATTGAATGGTTTTGGCTTCTTTGTCAAAAATCAAGATTCCATAGGTGTGTGGGTTCATTTCTGGGTCTTCTACTCGGTTCCATTGATCCACTATTCTGTTTCTATGCCAGTACCATGCAGTTTTCATTACTATTGCTCTGTAGTACAGCTTGAGATCAGGGATGGAGATCCCTGCAGATGATCTGTTGTTGTAGAGGAATATTTTGGAGATTCTGGGTTTTTTGTTTCTCCATATGAAGGTGAGTATTTTTCTTTCAAGGTCTGTGAAGAATTGTGAAGGTATTTTGATGGGGATTGCATTGATGGGCATCATTTTCACTATGTTAATCCACCAATTCATGAGCACGGGAGGTCTTTCTACCTTCTTATATCTTCTTTAATTTCTTTTTTCAGAGATTTGAAATTTTTTTCATATAGGTGTTTCACTTGCTTAGTTAGAGTCACCCTGAGATACTTTATGTTATTAGTGGCTATTGTGAAGGATGTTGTTTCCCTAATTTCCTTTTCGGCCCTTTTGTCTTTCGTGAACAGGAGGGTTTCTGATTTTTTTGAGTTGATTTTGTATCCAGGCATTTTACTGAAGGTGTTTATCAGTTGAAGGAGTTCTCTGGTTGAAGTTTTGGAGTAACTCATGTATATTATAATATAGTCTGCAAATAGTGATATTGTGACTTCTTCCTTTCCAATTTGTATCCCCTTGATCTCCTTTAGTTGTCTTATTGCTCTAGCTAGGACTTCAAGTACTATGTTGAAGAGATATGGAGACAATGGGCAGCCTTGCCTAGTCCCTGATTTCAGTGGGATTGGTTTTAGTTTCTCTCCATTGAATTTGATGTTGGCTATAGGCTTGCTGTATATTGCCTTTATTATGTGTAGGTATGTGCCTTGTATCCCTAGTCACTCAAAGACCTTAAACATGAATGCGTGTTGGATTTTGTCAAATGATTTTTCGGCATCTAGGGAGATGATCATGTGGTTTTTCTCCTTCAGTTTGTTTATATGGTGGATCACATTGATGGATTTACATATATTGGACCACCCTTGCATGCCTGGGATGAAGCCTCCTTGGTCATGGTGGATGATATCTTTTATGTTCTCTTGGATTCGGTTTGCAAGTATTTTATTGAGTATTTTTGCATCAATGTTCATAAGACAGATAGGTCTGAAGTTTTCTTTTTTTGTTGGATTTTGTGTGGTTTAGGTTTCAAGGTGACTGTGGCTTCATAGAAAGAGTTCTGTAATTTTCCTTCTATTTCTATTTTGTGGAACACTTTATAGAGAATTGGTT
>JAQQSO010007311.1:0-10716 GCA_028658305.1 Pachyuromys duprasi | reverse complement strand
CACCGGGAAATTTCTCCAGGTAATAACTGGGTGTCCCTAGGGTTTTCCCACTTGATTTTCTCACCGTAGGAGTTCCGCTCACCTGGCACTCACAATGCTGGCGTTTTAGGTCCCAGAGTTCAGTCTCCTGGTCGCTGCGTTGTTTCTGCTCTCCTACTCCTCAGACACAGTGTTCTCTCGTGGCAGCCATCTTGGATCGGGAAGCAGACTCTACTTTTAATATCTTACAACACAAGTTTCCAACCAATTTTTTTCTCCTTTTGATGCTGCCTTCTTGGGTGAATGGATTTCACCAAGAACGTAATAAGGGGGTAGGCTCACAGCATGGTATTCTTCAAGATACAGTAGACCACAGTGTGGGGACCTGTCAGACTACAACATCTCCACCTCAGAACATCATACCTTCCCCTATACCCAACCTGCAAGGATAGAGCAGCTGCAGGAACCCAGAAAGGATTACAGGGAGGAGCTGAGAAGATGACTAAATTAGTAAACTCTTTTGACCAGACTTTCAGCACCCATATAAAAAGCCAGACATGGTTCCATGCTCTTGGAATTATAGTATGGAGAGGCTGAAACAGGAGGCTCCCTGGGGCTTTTGTGATGGCTAGTCTTGCCTGGCCAGTGAGCTCTAGGTTCAGTGAGAAGTCTCAAATCAAAGAGTAAAGTGGAAAGCCACAGAATACCCCCAATATCAACCCATGATCTCTGCACTCATGTGAATGTACACACACACACACACACACACACACACACGGGGGTGGGAGTTACAAGATAGCTCTTTTACAGCTACTCACAGCCAGAAGGGCCAGTGAAGTCTTTGATGTTTCTCAGCTTTCAATCTCCCTTTGAAATCAAGAGACAAGGAAATACCTTAGAAACGAGGACAGTTGAGAAAGTGTGTATTTCTAGTCCAGTAAAAGCACACCTAGGCCTTTGACTCCAGAATCATACTGAGGGACGTGGAGGGCTATTCTACTTCCGGTGTCATGTGTTAAGAAGATGGTCCCTGACCTGACCTCCCTGTGCCTACACATCATGAGAAGCAGAAAAGAAAACATAAGTGAGATGTTTAGTAACTCTAAACAGATAGTCAGGGGAAGCTATCTAAAGTGAGCACATGAGAAAGCCAGCAGCAGAAATAACAAGGGTACAGATGTGAGGAGTCGCTGATGGCCTCTGCAGATAGAAAGCGACAACAGTTGGGAACAGCAAAAGGAGCAGGAGAGAGACCCTGCCCCGAGTAAAGATGGCAGCACAGGCCAGAAACTGCCCACGAGACAAAAGCAGTCATGAACAGGTTCAAACAATGGGCTCTGCAGGGTGGCCAGCAAGACCGCAGACACAGACATACAAACAGAGGGATACAAACAGATGGGTCTTATTCCTTGTAAGACCCCCCAGGCAAATGGCAGTATAAACATCAAGGCAGCTGGAGAGCTGTTGGCCTGGCCTGACCAAAGCTACTCACTCTCTCTCTCTAAGTGAACTGAACTCACTTGTACAAGGTGATCAGGGTAGAACATAGTCGTTCAACTATTTGTTTCGTTAAAGTTATTAACCACACTTCTATCGCTAAAGGAGAAGTACGATTGGTCTCCTGAGGCTAATGGAAGCCCAGGGCTGGAGCCCTCTCCTGGAGCCAAGGGCATGCCACAGCACCCTAGGCAGGCCTGACCAAGTTCCAGATTATCACCAGGGTACCCTGCTTTTTCCTTCCTTAAACGCAAGGATTGACAAACTGGGGTGTCTGAGTCACCATCTAATTCATCAGTCCAGAGCCCAGGTCCCACTAGGGGAGGCTCATTCAGGTGTTTTTGGGGAGTTGTTGGACAGCTTTGCTGTCATTGTCTTCATCCTATCGGTAGCATTAGACTTTTGGAAGCAAAGTTGCAGGGGCCAGAGAGATAACTCAGCACTTAAAAGAACATTCTGCTTTTCCAGAGGACCAGAGTTCAGTTCCTAGCACCCATGTCAGGTGTCTCACAACCATCTGTGATTCCAGTTCCAGGGGAATCTGATGCCATGCCCTCTTCTGGCCTCCTCACGCACCTGCATTCACGAGCAAAGACACACACACTGTAGTGTTTGAATCGCAATGTCTCCTGTGTGCTAATACTTGGTCCCCCAGTTGGTGGCACTGTCTGGGAAGGTTTAGAAGGTGGAGTCTCATAGAGGAAGTACGTCACCAAGGGCAGGCTTTGAGAGTTGAATGATTTGTACCCTTTTTAAGTTCACCGTCCCTGCCTCAAACTTATGGTAAGGAATTTGAGCTCTCAGCTTCCACACCTGTCACCTGTTACCACACCTCTGTTCCCACCATGGACTCATAGCCCTCTGGAACCATGAACCAACCATGAACCATGAACTCTCTAGTCCTTAAGTTGCCTTTATTATGATGCTTTATCACAGTAACAGAAAATTAACCCACACAAATAATTTACATTAACAAGCTAAATCTGCCTTTGAAAGGAGCTATGACTCTCCCCCTTTCTCCATGCTCCTTCTTGAAATAATCGGTGTTAATATTTCAAGCCTTCCACACTTCTCTAAAGGTATCTTTCTTTAAAAAGAAATAAAATTCTATTGTTACAATAAAATTGAAAGAAAATATTTAATACTCAGCACACATTAATTCACTCAAGATATTTTTTCAAAACCTCTGTTTCAAGCACTGTGCTAAGGGCTGAAGAATGAACTTAAGAAAACCTGAATAGCAAATATTATCTGTTATTTCCCTTGATAGAGTGGTTAATGATTACCCCATTCTCGGTAAAGTGATGATAACTCAATGGGCAGCAGCAGGAAGTCAAATCAAAGATGGGAGCGCTAGAAACAGTTAAGGTAGTCTGCTTCCTAGATCTCGAGCTAACGCCAGTTCTCAACCCAAGATAAAGTCACAGCTCAGCGAATGCCTCGAATGCCTCGGTGTGCTCCTCGGTGGCCATTTACCACACTCATCAAGGAGTGTGGTTCCCTTTCCTCAGCTGAGTGCTGCATGACTTTTCCTGGCAAAATGTGTACAGATGCCTATTTGTCCCAGATAGGGAGAAGACAGCAAACCTAAACAATGATACCCACACATCAAGATTAACGAGCTCTCAGGACCCACAGGAGCAGGGGCAAAGGTCACCCGCAGGATCATGAGAGAGGAATTACCCACAAGAAACTGGGGAAGGATACTGACAGGATGTGGATGAGGGGGGTCACTGAGGGGAGTATGAGTCAGGGGTTCTACATAAGATCATGGATCAGGAGTTAATGGCAGGAGCTGGGGTGAGGGGTTAGCCTCATGAGCATGGGGGAGCAGCTACTCACAGGAGCATGGAAGAAGGGTTACTCACAGGAACGTGGGGGAGGGGTTGGCTGGAATCTCACATAAGTGTCTGATGACAGCCCACTTTCTAGGGCAGGGAGTGTTAGTAGCTCTGATCTTCTCTCACACAGGTGACTACTGTTGCTCTGATGCACCCTAAAGGGTAGGTACTACATCTCACTCCCTGAGCTGAGTTAAAAGAAAAAGGGGCCTGAGCACCAGTGTTGTTCTCTCTCTGCTTCTTGAGTGAGGACTCAGTGTGGCCAGCTTTTAAGATTACACTCAAAATAAACCCTTCCTTCCTTAAACTGCTTATCCTCTGGCATTTTGTCACAAGGAAAAAAAAATCCACCTCAAACCAAGGTCCAGAGAGCATCACAGAAGAGGGGGCAGAACGCTTATAAGAGCCATTGTCTGGAGAGGACTGAGGCAAAGCAGTGTCTTCTGGGCATGAGATGGTCATTGCACACATGAACTCACAGCAACTGTGCTCATCTGTACAGGATCAAACCAGTCAAAATTCCAGCCTGGAAGAGAAAGATGCCCCCAAGGCCCCACTCCTAGCTAAGGAGGGATGGGTAGGTGATGGCTGCTGAAGGAAGAAGAGTCTCTTTTCTTCAGGGTTATGACCCCTGGCAGGTGGACATTGCTCCAGTACATGACTCAAACCCATGTACACATAAGCAGCACTGATTTGATTCTGTGGGTCAAAAACAAAACAAAAAAAGCCCTAAAATTGGGAGGGGAATGTGTTAGGGGAAGTCTGAGAACAGCTGGAGGAGAGAATTATGGCTGGGTGTGATCAAAATACACTGTACACATCTACAGATCTCTGAAGTGATAAATAAAGATATTAAAATATAAACAAACAAGTACGTAAATAAAAAAGATTGAGTGTATCTAGACATATCTAAGACGCAACATATACAATGAGACTAACAGCAGAGCAGACATTACAGTGGAAGTTATGGGCAAACTTGAAGGCATATCAATAGAATAGTCAAAGAACAGAAGAGAATCTTAAAAAAAAAAAAATACAGTTCACTGATACACTAAGAAACAGCTTCGACTGATCTATCAACTGTGCAATCAGAGTTCCTGAGGGAAAGACAATCGAAATGGATGGGAGACGGCGGGAGGGAGCACTTGAAGAAACACATACCAACAATCTCCTGTGTTTGATGAAAGCTATAAGTTAGGTGATCTCAAGATGAAGGAAACGTAATTGTTTTTATATAGATTCTGCCAGATGCTCAACCCTCTGTACCAGACACACCCACCTGCCTATCTGTTTTAGGTTGAGTAACAACCCCTGAAACAAATGTCCTGGCATCCTAAACACTTAGTCACTACAAATACGACCTTATTCATTTCTTTTCCCGTTTCTGGAACAAAAATACCTGACAGCAATTGCCAGATGAAGGAAGGGTTTATTTTGGCTCAGTTTCCAGATGTGTTCCATCATGGTGGGGACATCGTAGCAGCAGGAGGATGAGGAAGCTGGTGACACTCTATCAGCAGCCAGGACCCCACCCTGTGGGCCGGTGGCATCCACAGTCAGGGTGGGTCTTCCTTCCCCTCACACCTGCACCTTTGGGTCTGTTGCGAACATGATTTTAGGTCTTGTCAAGTAAACCATCAACACTAGCCATCAAAAATATCTCATTTGGAAATAAGATTTCAGATATAGTCCTACTGAAGTGCGGTCACAGGGTAGAATCCAATAAGACCAGCGTGTGTCCTTATAAGGGAACAGAGAAATGAGAAGGGGAATACATGGGGGAGATGTCCACTAGATGGCAACACAGAAACCTAAACAGAGACCTTCAGCAGGACCCCCTTGAGCCTTCTGAGAAAACGCTGACCTTCCAACAATCTGATATATGTGTGTGTGTGTGTGTGTGTGTGTGTGTGTACATACATACATACTTATACATATGTACATTTTTTACTTCTGTCCCATTCAATTGTGTTAAGCCACCTACTTTGTGGTCATGTGTTACAACAGCCCTACAAAACCCACCTCTCCACAGAGCCTGTCAGAATCAGCAAGGACTATTTTTCCCAAATTCAGCCTGGCACACTCCCCCCACCCCCGCCAGGTGTGAATAGTTGAATAGGAAATGTTGCAATTGGAAAGATTGTTTAATGGGCTCTGAACTCACTTCACTGCCCTCCCTCAGTGTCTTACTACAGATGAATCCAGATAGAAAGAGACTCTTGTTCTAGATTGCAGTCATTTCTTATCCACCATCTCTGCACCCTGACCTGAAACCCACAATAGCTGGAGTACCAGGGAAATCGTTCAAAGATGTCTAGAAAATAATACTCTTATTCAAAGCTCCTGACAACATTTCCCTTCAGTATAGCAGAAAGACCAAGCTGATGAAGTTCCTAGGTAGAATGCCAATCACTCAAAGAAATTGATGTGCTTTGTCACGCAGAACTCTGCCACCCATAGGCAATGGTCAGAGACTCACAGGAGGAGAGAGGACTCCAGTGGACCCCGACACATACCCTAATCCCTGCCAGTACGCAGCAAAGTGTTAGAGAGCATGGAGCCCTTGAATTCCGAAATGGAATTCAGCCATGGACTCTGAAAGCATGTGATGACAAAAACCTAGAGAACAGAGCAGGAACATGTGGAAAGATGGAGAAGGGAGGTCAGGAAGAAGAGCTATGGAGCCTGACAGCAACTCTGTTGTCCTGATTAGCAATCAGCCATCTACTTCACAGCCAGATGTTCGGTAAAACACCTCACCTCCAAGGTTGCTGGGGGGGGAGGGTTATGGGGGGAGGGAGGGATAGCGGGAAGATGGGCTTATGACCGAGGGCATGGCTTCAGAATTCCTAGGTGCAGATGGAGTGAAACAAGCCTGCAGCAGAGGCAGCAGCTACGTGGAGCTGGTCCTTGTCTGGCCTATTTTTAGCAGCAATGCACCATGACGCTGCACTCTCCCCTAATATAACTGACAGCAGCATGATCCCCCTGGGATCTATAACTACAGCTAAGGACTCGCAGCAGCTCTGGTCCTCCTGGGCAGATAATGAAGCATTTCTAGGATGCTGAGATGTTCAAACACTGCATATTATTTTCCAGAATTTAAAAGGCAAAAGGGAAGGAAGAGATTCAATATATCAACATTGGCTCTTCTTAGGGACTTTTAACCATTCCCTCCAGACACCATAAAGCCTGAGAACTAAGTAAACAGATGCCAGCATAAAGCACAACTGTGATTAATATTTTTTAGCATTAGTAAAAACTGAAAATAATGCTGAGGTTGGAATGAATGCAGTATCTATGTACATTTGAAGCTCTAGAGCAGGCTTAAGCAAATAAGCAAAATAAACTCAATGACATTAACACCTTCTTTAAAGGGTACAGTGTCACAAACACTGTACAAGCTGATAAGAGATAATGAAGACCACCAAGAGGTAATAGTGGTCCTCAAAACTCTGGTCATTTCCCATTTTAAAATGTAAGGAAAGACTATGGGCAAGTTTAGGGACTCTTGGAATGTCAAATCCGGTGTGTTGGGGAAAGGAGGAGTCTTTAATTCTACGAAGCAATGAAAAATCATAATAATTAGAGAATAGCTTTAACCACCAGGGATTGGAGCTGGAGAGATGGCCCAGCAGTTAAGAGTGCTTGCTTAATCTCAGTTCAGTTCCCAGGACCCACATCAGAAGGCTCATCACCATGTTTGACTCCATCCAATGCCCTCTTCTGGACTCTGTGGTACCTGCAACTTGTGTAGCAGATGCACACATAGGCACACATTTAAAAATACTAAAAAGAGCAATAATAAAGGAAATCTCATCATGTCCAAAACATAGCTGGAACTCAAGGCTATTGTGCTAAGGAAAATAAACCAGTCATAAAAACGCAAATATTAGCAGGTGTGGTGGTATATGTTGCCTAAACACTGAGGAGGCGGTGACAAAGGACTGGTCTATAGGCAAGTGGGGTAGGGGGATTGTCCTGATTAATGACTGACGTGGTATGGTCCAGCCCACTATGGGTGGTACCAACCCTAGGCAGGTGGTCCTGAGTTGTAAAAGAAAGCAGGCTGAGTGAGTCCTGAGGAAAGCGGTGAGGGGAGTTCCTGCACAGTCTCTGTTCCTGCTTCCAGGTTCCTGCTTGAATTCTTGCCCTGACTCCCTTCAGTGATGGATTGGAACCTGAAAGTTGCAAGCTGAAATGCGTGCTTTCCAAATTTCATTTGGTCGTGGTGTTTTAGCACAACCATAGAAAGCTAAGACAGCATTTGTCTGGGGTGGACAGATGTTTGTGCCTCCCCGGAAAGTCACACAACGGTGAGACAATTCTAAGGCATGTTTGCTGTCTTCTCTGACCTCCCTGCTGGTGCTCTCTGGGGCCAGCCACACAATTTGCATATAATGCTGTGTCACCTTGCTTGCTGTGGTGAGAGCCCAAGCAAAAAAAAAAGAAAAAGAAAAGAGATGTTTGAGATGATGGCTGCCAAAACCATGTGCTAAGCAACCCTCTACGTGTCCAGAGAGCTGATCCAGAGTTCTCATGGCATGAAGGAAAAAACAGTAGAACTTCAGAAGAGCCTTAGAAACTACCCCAGGTGGTTTTAATTCTGTCTTATGTTTATCATGGTGCCTCAATCTACAGTTCTAAAAACAAATTCTCACTCTGGAGAATGGTCTATATTCATTTTTGTTTTGTCTTTTTTAAGCAGAGTTGGGGCTTATCAGAAACATTTTTAAGGTTTATTTATTTCTATCTTATATGTATAAGTGTTCTGTCTGAATGTATGTAAGTGCACTGCATTCACACTGGTGCCAACAGAGGCCTTAAGAAGGTAAGGATCCCCCGAAGACAGAGTTATGAACAATTCAAGCAACCATGAGAATTCTGGGAATTGAACCGGGGTCCTCTGGAAGAACAGCAAGTGCTCTTAACTGCTGAGCCATCTCCCCAGGCCCCTATTAAAAACGTTTTTAATACAGTTCCTAATAAGAACAGAGGTTAATAGAGAGACAAGCTTAAGGAAGGGATAAGACACACATGTGTGTCCCTGCATTTAGTTTTTTTTTCTATAAAGTGTGACAATGGAAGTGACAGAAACTACTAAAACTGGAAGGTTTCCCAGAGAATGAGAAATACGCACATTAGCGCTCACCGAGATACCTCATGCTTAGCTTAGACACCATAGCCTGGAGAGGATCTCTTCCTTCCAGAAAGTGGGTCATTGCCCAGAGGACCTGTTTCTCTACAGCCACTCCAGGTTTAAACTCAGATAAGTGACTGGAAAGAAAACTCCACCCCTCTCATTCCCCAACAGAAACAGACCAAGTACACATGGTTAGTCTGGAGCCGATGGTACCGTCCCTCCGGCGAGCTGGCTTTTCCCACAGCATCTCATTGTTCAAGTAAGGCGTGTTCATGTCTAATAAACTAAATCACATTTAGCTTGGTTGCGGGGTACATCCTTATGAACAAACATATTTAATAATTCCCCTTCCGTGCTCTCCAGCACTCATGGTGCGGCGGCTGGCTGCTCAGTTTCCTGGCTCTGATCTCGTTAAGGTCTTCTCTGCTGACTGAATGGGTTACCCCACACGCGAACATTCTGTCAGCTACGACCCAATGCACAGGTGCCTCTGTGCACTCCTCTTCCCTTTTTTTTTTTCTTCCATCTCTCATCAACTCCTGAAACCAGTTTACTCTGCCATGGGGAATTCTGTCATCTGCTGAGTCCTCTCTGCCTCTGTCTCTCTAAAGACTCCTCTTGATCTGGCCAACACAGCTTCATTCTCAAGTAAGAGCCACCTTTTCTCTGAGGCAAGTATGCCATTTCCATCCCATTTTTAAATATTTTAAGTATTTCTTGCCGACTGCTGTGTGGTAGCATCAACAGGACACTGTCAAAATCTGCTGTAATCCATAATTAAAGAAGAAGGTCTCTAGAGCGGATCCCCAGGCCCTGCTACGCCACCTCTTTACAACCAGACACCTTACAACAGTCTAAGGTTAGACCTTAACCTTTGCACCGTTTCTACCAAAATAGGAAAATCATGTTTGAGACAAGCATATAGTAATTTGAAATGACCTTTCCAAGTTATATGCCCTCAGGTTTGTCTTAAGAATGTTGAGGATTGACAGTGAAAAGGTGACTTTCGAATACATCTTTTTCTTTATCCTGTCTTTTAGATAATTGTTTCCTGTGGTATTTTTGTTTTTAATAATGGTCCATTTAAACTCAGCAATTCTGACAGGAAGAGCTTTGACTACATATTAAGGAAAGGTCAAGCTGAAGTACACGATTTGATGTGGCCCAAGAGAATGAAGTTGGATGGACTCTACAGCTACACCTCCTACTTCCCTGGTCCAGGACCTCACTTTGGGCCTCGTAGCTCCAATGGCTGACCCAGCGCCCTGTGGCCGGCCCCTTTGCTGTATGGAGCACATGCCAGTTGGACCTTACATTCTCTTCCCGAAATCTTCTATAAAAATTCTCCTTTCACACATGCGCCCAATTCTTCCTCCCCTGCCCTCTGCGTGTGTACATAATCCTGTTCGCAGGTGTGCCGGTACCTGTGTGGGTGTGTGTACATGTATGAATGTATGTGTGAAGGACAGAAGACCAGCTGAAAATCACTTATTTTTTTAATATCAATCACAGGTTAGGTATTTTGCATCCCAGGCATAGCCCCCTCCCTCATTCCCTCCCACCCTCCCGAACCCTCCCTCATCTCCTTCCCGCCCCCTCCAAATCCACCAACAGGAGAGGATCTCCTCCCCATCCATCTGATCATCTTGTCTCCTCAGGGCTGGCTGCAATGTCCTCCCCAGGGATCTAGCCAGGCTGTTACTCCCTGGCGTGTATGGGGGAGGGTCAAAGAGTCAGCCATCAAGTTCAACACTGAAACAGTCCCTGTTTCCCTCACTAGGGTCTTCAGTCCTACACTGAGCTATCATGGGCCCCATCTGTGTGGGGGTTCCAGGCCACATCTACACATGGCCCTTGATTGTAGAAACCGTCTCATACAAGACCCCTGTGCCCTGCACAGTTTGGTCTTTGTGGAGCTCTTGTTCTCCCCAAGTCTCACCAGCCTCCGCCAGATCTATCATTACTTCTCGCCCTCTGTCAGAGGCTTGATCGCGAGTCTTCATATCTGCTCTGATACATCGCTACATTGACCCCCACCCCAGAGGTCCTACTTGGCATGCACCTGTCCTGTTGCTTGTTTTCTCCTTCACTCAATGTCCACCCCATTTGTTCATTCAAACAAGCATTGATCATACCAACCTGGGTCCTCCTTCTTGTATATCTTTCTCTAGGTGTGTAGATTTCAGCTTGAACTTCCTATCCTATAGGTCTATATAAGTGTGTATATACCATATGTTTCTTTCTGCTTTTGGGATA